>DWHK01000528.1:0-13633 GCA_018247855.1 Graphium androcles | reverse complement strand
CCGACGAGGTTATCCCTGCGCAACGCCCCATACGGAACTTCGTTCCAATAATTCATCGAAAATGCAATAAAAAAAACTTAATTGCACAACGTTACAATAAATTTCGAAAATAGAAAAGAGAAAATTGTTATAAAGAAAAATTTTAAATGGTTTAATGTATTTTGCAACTGACTTAATTTATTGACAATAATTGATATTTTTAACGACAACAACGCTTTCTACAAATGCTGAGCTTCTTGCTCGTAACTACGAATTTGTCTGTGTCCTGTATCCGCTATGGATATCCGCAAAATAATTTTCAAAGCATATCGTACTTAATTTTGTTGGCACACCGTTTACTGTACTTGAGTCATTAGGAAATTTAAAAATATTTCGCTAGTGTAGAGGAATACAATTAAAACGCTTTTTATACAAAATAAAGTTTTAATAAAATTACAAAAAAAAAGAAGGAATAGCCGTAGGAATAATTTTCGCCACAAACTGTGGAATCCTTAATGTTATGTAACATAATTAAGCAATTATTCAAAATTACACGTAATTTACCAATAACTAAGGCACAAAATTATAAATGATCGCATTATCAGTTATTATAATTTTTTGTTATCCATAAACTCAAAATATTTTCCAACCACATCACTAAATGAGTAGCGAACGTAGTAAACTCAAGCTTTCTAGAACAATGTTTGACTGAATGGGCTTTATTCCCATACGCTAAGATTAATTTTTGGTAGACGTTTATGTTTGTATATGACTGCATGAAAAATAAAATTTATTAATAAATTAAGCAATATCTTACTTCCTGATGATACGAAATATCCCCATTATTAATATTTTTTCATCTACTATCGATTTTATAGTCCAGAACAGAGCAATAAGGTGTATTTTAGGAATAGAGAAAATTTGACGAGGTTAGCGCTGACGTCCAATGTCCATGACTGATCGAAAACGTCTAAATCAAATTGAGAGAAGTAAGCAAAAATTATGCTTACTTTAGGAACACGCGCCACGCCAGCTTCGCACTTCCACAGTTCTTTCTGTTCCGAGTATTAGAGCGTTTATTAATGATAGAATTATCTACATAGAGAAAAATTGCTACTGTGCTGACTTATATTAGTAACTAGCGGGTACCCAATGTGTGCTACTACTCCGATTTTGTTTTTCTTTTTTGTCTAATACCATCATCGCATTATTGCCTTTCAAATAAAATCGGTTTTGGACACATCGGTACGATAGTGTCAAAGTCTATAAAAGACACAGGTAGAAACATATTTTTAATTTATATATATATAGATTGGACGATTAATAGAAGCAACATGTTATTATATACAAATACGATATGCATACTTAATATGGACGTTAACAAAAATAAGACATGAGACTCATGGCAAGAAAATCTTAACATAAGATTAAGGACAATCAAAAAGGTAGATCCAGAAGACAATATTTTAAAAAACTAACGAATTTGAATGATGGTGAGATATTTATTACTTATTAAATATTTTAAGCTCGATTTTAACTATTATATTTGTTAGTACTACACAGCCGCAAAAGAATACTTGCTACCAATAGCAAATTTTCCCTACTTTTCTATTTTATATTCACTTAACATGCAAGTTGTCAAAATATTCCCCCACCAAATTGTATATTACAATATAACACGATCCTCTACGTTTTTACGGCTCCAGTCTACGCCTATTCTACAGCTTTCGTTATCGCAAATCAATCCGTTAGCATTTAGTAAATTAATTTACCTAGAGCAATAAAAATAATATCTATCTATATATTAATAATATCTCACATGAATTTTATTAACTATTAAAGTGTATATTTATACTTGTAATAAATACATTGATATATACAAAAAACGCTAGATAAACAGTCTCGAACAAAAGGAATAACCAAAACCGTCTCTAATTTTACATAAATGTCAAATTTATTGCGTTATTTTTTGGTTTTGCAAATTCATTCCTATGTGCAGAATATACATGTATTATTTTATTTGAAGGGCTTTTTACATTTCTATTTAACTTAAAGCTAAGTTGTCTAACCTAAACATCATTCTGGCCGTCTATGACGTTGGATAACACAGGAGGACGTTAAGGTGTTCAACATCAATACATAAGTCATAATTGTAATGAGATCTAAAATTCTCCTTTCAAATACATTCCAATGATATGAATACATCAATACCCTACAATGTCTAGTAGTGCATGATGAACATCTTCAATCACGTCACCATCAGGGTAGTTAGGAGAAGAAACTTAAACTATTAAAACTTATTTGATGGAATGTGGTGTTTTTAGGATATTACTCTTAAAGATGGAATTATCTATCCACGGTATATAAGGAATTCCTGGTTGGATAGTTTAGAACTAAATAACTTGCCCTTTTGATCTTATATTAAAATACTCAAAATATTGTTGATTAGTGAACTAAGTATTGTCGTTAAATTTTAAATTTTCTTCCACTGCCGCTTGCTAAGCTAGTAGATCCGCTTCGTTATTTTTTTTAAACAAAATGTGGAATGAAATCCTTTGGATGCTTCCTTTTTGTGGCATAATTTTAGATTCAGGATTAATTTCCTAATTTGATAGGCTACCGGTAGACCTAGCACAAGAGATTTAATATGTGTCTAATATTTGTTATGTTTTTATAATATGTTTGATATTCTAGTATGTTTATGTATTTCATGTTATTGTATGTAATGTATTCGTGCGTACTCATGTGTTTATTTTTATATTGAAAACATCTGTTTTTATTTTTCTTTCGCTTTTTGCTGCCTACCTACCACAAATTGTCTTCACGTCCCGGGTTGACTGGTAGAGAATGCCTTAAGGTATTATGTCCGCCCTTTGCTACGTTCTTATTCACAAATGTGTTACAATAAAGTAAAATAAATAAAAGAGAGATACAACAAGCAAAATGTTGCAAAGAACTTTAAGAGCCCGTGAAACTGATAAATTTGTTAGAGTCTATTGTATTGATATATGACAAAGCTTACAAACAAAAACAAGCTGATTGCAATCGATTCAATATTCACTAGTAGTTGGCCGCGAACTAGGATCCCGTCATTATTTTGTTTGTTAAAAAATTACGCATTCAATAAATATCTTATTACTAAGTCGATTTTGACCCCGAACGAACACAAAAATTATACTAGTATTAAGTCATCGCATATACTCCAAGTTTTATTTAAATTGGAGCACTGGTTCGAGAGTTATCGCAAAACATACATACTTACATAAAGTAAAATATTTATAAAGTGTGTTTTTACTACAACTATAATTATAAATCTCACTCAATTCGCTCGCTTGGTTAATAACAGAGATATTGGACTCAATTCTCAGTCTAATATTAGTTCCATTATGGACATCTGCAAATACCGCATCTCCTCCAGTTTCATCTATGGACCCTTCAGTAAATATTTTGACAAAAAATCTGTACTGATTGTCAATAATATTAGTGTACAAAGATTTCAATAGTAATAGTGCATTGCCACCTTTCAATATTAAATAAAATAGGGAAAGGGAAGAGAAAGGAACGGGAAGGACCAGATTATGAATAACCATCCGGTAATCTGAAAAGATATGTATAAATATTTTATTTTATGCTGGCTTTTTGAGTAAGACGGTGGTACACGTCGGGCGCTTTTATAGGTGTAGCAAAGATTTTGGACTGTACCACCTAGACAAAATGGCTGTCAACATTAAACTAGAGAGGGCATTGAAAATATTTAAATTTAAACAAGTATTATTCAAAAACCTTTTTACACAAGCTTTAAACTGTATTGTTATGCTCTGGATATTTTTATGCAACTATACTGGTAAAGCCAAATGTAAATTCGATCTTCCTAATCCATCATCAAACCAACTTTGTGATTTCATTATATTGCATAATTATTCGATTTACGTATACACGCACACATACTCCACAAAAATAAAAGAAAAATGTTTAACATTGTAATATGTTTGTGTTTAATAATATACCGTGTGAAAGATCAACAAAAGGTTTCGAGTGTATTAAAGCACATTTTCATTGGTTATTTCTGAGTTGAACTTTTTTCAGTACATCATGAGGTCGATGACCTATGGGTGAATTGTCAGTTAGAGACATATTGTTACTCCGGTCTGGCAGCGCATTTATTGAATGACAACACAGTAGAAACTGGTGAGCGCTCGTCATAAAACAATTTGCTCCACGAAGCGAAATTTCGTTACAGGAACAATTATATTTAACACCAAAATGTTAAAATGTTAACTACTATTTAGTTCCATTGAAAGAAAAATATTTTGGTATATTTAAGTTTGTTTTAGTGTATTAGTATAGCGGGACATAGCTAAACTTAAACTACAGGCTGTTGTATCAGTTTGTGTACTTGTAAATGTGTTATTAGGCAGACAGTTAACAACTTCAATCTATCTGTCAAAATACCCTGTAACCAAAAACAGTGGTGACCACAAATCCAAACCACAGACTGACAGTACACTAAAGACAGTTATCGAACTCAATGAAGATGCTCACTATTATCGTGGTTTCTAAAATTTCAAATGGGAAAAACGTAAGCGGCTTAGACAAACTAAGATAACATAGCACGCCTCTCCAAAATCTACCTTCAATGTGTGTTGACACATGTCAAAGAGTTGCCACGTTTGTGTTTGTAAGTAAAGATCGTCAGTATCAGACGAGCAGTCGTCTGGGAAGGTTACTACATTGTGCCTGCGTCACAATAAATATTCAAAGTACTGACTGCAGGAAAGTTGAGTACTAACCGATTATCTCAAAAAAAGAGTATTGCTTACGGAAAAACATGATATACAAATATTAATGTTCAAAACGCTTCAACAAGTAAAAAAGTTTAGGGCATAGGGCAGAAACATATTCTACACAAATAAGACTTACATACACACTACTCATGTACAAAATAAATCATGGCCTTTCAGGAAAATATTATTAAACTAAAAAAAATTGTTATGAAGTATGCAAGTTGTAAGAGTCCAAAAGATCTTATCGCGAGAAAAGAAGATTCCCGCTAGGACTCTGTCGCGTATTATAAAACAAGACTTGCGTACCTCGCAAGTTGTAAGAGTCCATTAAAGATGGCTTTGTCTAAACGTTTTTTAATGTACAAAGCGGGTTCAGCAACAGGCAACTACCGTGACAACATGAAACTGAGCTTTTGCCAAATGTGCGAAAAACACTGGTTATCGTCATGGATAACGCGGCCTACCATAATACCTTGGCGGAAAAATTACCACACTGCAATAGCAATAAATTCTAAATGAAGATTTGGTAAAAAAATAAAAATATATAACTTTTAACGAGTCTTTTAAAAACATTTAACTATATGATACAATTTATATAATAAAGGGAACAACAGACCGTTTGTTATTGAAATTTTAAGACCCTCCTCGTAGTACCACAAGCTAAACTCAATCGAAATAATACGAGGTATATTAAATATTTATGTAACAAATAAAATCGTGCAACAAAACAATTTTTTCTATAGTAAATTTAATAAATGAGCGTTAAAATATGATAGATTCTAAGATTTGGGAAAATACTTGTCACTATGTTGAAGATATTGGTAAAACAACGAGGGTAACAAAAAAGTTATGTAGACGATTCTGCTTCAGATAGTTATAGTATTCAAACTTCAGATAGTCTATTAGTCACACACAAAACAATGAAAATATGCCTGATGACAACAAAAATTTACATGAGATGTTTGTAAACACAAAGAATTACAAAACAAACATTAATCATTTTAAATAAAAACTTTCTTGATATAATTTTTCATTTATTTTGTAAAACAAACTACCTAACCAATTTTTATAAAAAAATATGGGATCTATCTAAAAGTATATCCTTTAAATAAAAAAGAAGTTTTAAAATCATTTTATAAGATCGAATTCCAATAAACAGACAAAGAAAACTAACCGAATATTTTTAGGCTGATTGGTGTTAAAAGGCGAATAAACATCAAAAGGGCTTAATATAATATCTCAAGACAGGATAAATTGTTGTATATATCTATATTTTATTACATATTTTATTTGGAGCAATATATTGTTATAACTATTTATAACTAGTCTGGTCATAAATACAGTTACATAAAACCTTTACTTTTTTTAATTTTTTCGTTATTTTGAATTTGGAACAAGTATATTACTTTGAAAACTTCTTTCGATTTTGCACTATTTCACATATTTTCTTCGTGTTCATTATCAAATTACAATATGGAATAGGTTGTTAAAGAAAATAAGATTGCAGTGATCGCCTTGCATAAAGTGGGTATGGGGCCGTCGGTCATATTGCACACACTTCAAAGCTTGATATCAGCCTTATTTCATACTATCAACAAATGCAACAACACTTCCTCTGTCGAAGACCAGAAAAGGTCGGGGCGGTCATGTGCTGTTAGAACTACAAAAGCTGTTGATGCTGTTAAAGCCAGAATTCGTCGAAACCCCATTAGGAAACAAAAAATCTTATCGCAAGAAATGAAGATTCCCACTAGGACTCGGTCGCGTATTATAAGACAAGACGAATCTTTACAAAATCAAAACGTATTCTGTCGCGATACCCAGGTGAAATGCACAGAAATATCCTCTTTACCAATGAAAACATTTTCACGATTGAAGAACACAACGCAAATTGAAGTACAATAAGCAAAATGATAAAATGTACGCTAACAGTTCTAAAGAAGCTGCTCAAGTGGTCGGAAAGATACAACGTGGTCATCAGAACTTATGGCCGGACTAGGTATATGTATATACTTTTTCGGCCTGTTAATTTTTTAATATAAATAATATCAAAATTACCAATAGAAAATAAAATTAAATCAAGATACCATTATCCTCGATGCAAATTATTTCGAATTTATCTGCTAGTGGCACTTGACATGTTTGATATTTAGTAGATTTGTTGCTCGACTTGTACATAATTTAAGTGACCGCTTAACAAAGTGAACGTGTGTCATTCATAAAAAATTTCAAACGGTGCCGTACTGTTAAATAACGACATCAAATCCAACTGATCCATGTTTATGTTTCAGTTTGACTTAATGTTGTAAAATACACACATCTGCATTTGAGGAATGACGCCTTGTAAATATTCTTTCTCACAGAATTTTACTTGCAGAGCTTTTGGAAGGGCGTGCCATGTTATCGTGGTTGATCTTTACCAAGATATTTTTAATTGACAACACATATATTATTTATTATTATTATTCATATTTTATGATAGGCAGGAGTTCAACAACAGAGATTAAATCAGCTTAAATTAGTATAGGAGTCATTAGCCTAAAGGCTATAGAGTAATTGATATAGGGTATAGACGTTCTGATTTAGTGAAAAATCAATTGTAATTGCCGTCCTATCTGGTAGAAAGTAATAAAAAATTTGATTTCATCACCTATTAGGCCCAATCTAATCTATCCGTTAACATAGTATTATACATATTTATAAAATGTCATCATTTTTAGCAGTTTAGTAGTGTTACGAACATACTGATATTTATATATTAAAATAAAATGAAAAAACTTAGTAAATCGTATGCATGTTGCTCAACCAGCCCAATGAAGAAGCACAAGTCTTTATTAAAATCAATGATAGCCTGTTCTTTAAATTTTAATCCATAATATAAAAATAGCTAAAACTATTTATGTGTTACTACTTCTATTTACTACTATTTATAACTTTATATTTTTCAAATAAGTAAAATAAAGTAAACATGATGTTTAAAGTATAATGACTTCATGAATCCGTTAAATATTCCTTAAAAGAAACAAATCGATGTCACAATGTCGCAAAAGGCAAAAGGATGACGAATGCTCAGAGAAATATGCAAAAACTTGGCAGTAGATTCTTATGACCCAAAGAAGTGAAAAGAAAATAATAATGTACTACGTAATTCTCACTACTTTTTGAAATGTAATATTTAAATTTAAACCTAGCATTATCTAGAACGTCACATAAAGAAAGTCTGAAAACTTTAATAACCTATGTTACATTAAGTATAGATTTAATTAACAGAGGCATATACGCCTAACCCATGTACGTTAGACTTGTATCTCAGTCACTTGGTAACCTGTTGCCCTATCAAAAGGTTATCAGGCACCAAGATTAACACGTCGATAGATCAAAGCCGGCACGGTGCACGGTATGTCAAAACTATCATACGGTAGTTGTATTAAAATGCATTCGCTTTACATTTCCGGTGCATAACGACGAACATCATTGACCTGCTGGGACTCATAATCAATCAGCAGAATAATTGGATTACTTGTAAGCCAATGGACAACACGTTCATATTTTAGCTTCTACCTGTTCCTTGAGATGCATGAATTTTGAATTTGGATTATTGAAATAAATAAATCTACATGCCATTTCGTGTCAGTGTGATAGGGGTGACTGAGTATGAAAGATACATAATATTTTTCATATGGCAATATTTTTCAGCGCACAAACACCAGGACAATATTACGTATGTTATACCATACATAACTTTTTTAAACAGCTCTAGTTGCACTCATACCACCACCTCAATGCAAAACCAGCACCATAATATTAATACGTGGAGCAAAAACTTTGTACCCCCTTTTTACGAAAATTGAGTGAATGAAATGCAAAAAGTTAATATTTTTTTATATAAAATGCATTATAAATACTTTAAATTAATAAATAATAACATTACACACACTACCACGTTTTGGACACAACGACATAATTCATAAACATCTGATATGACAAGCTATTTCTCCTTAAAATCTTATGGTCGGATTTGAACATTTCGTGTTACATTAAGTTATGTTATAAGTCTGTATATACAATGACATTTAAACTTTATACGCTAAAGCAATAAATTTGTGAATAAAGTAATATGTATAAATAAAATTTAGATGATGATGATGATGAATATTTTCATATATTTATATCATAGGAAATGTTTTATGTTTGTTTGTCTACTATGCACGCTATAGCTGCAAAGCAGTAGTAGAAACTGCAGAAACATGCGATCATTCTAGAATAATATTATAGGCCTCTTTGATTTAACATAATTAGTAGGCAGGACGTATAAACATCAAAAAAAATTTAAAGTTTAAAAGAGCCGAGATTCTAGGTGTTTTTACAAAAAAAATATCAACTATTGTTTTAACAGGTAGAAAAGTTTTTTAAACACTATCTTAATCCATAATAACAAAGACTACTATTTATAATTGTATGTTCAGTTTTAAATAAGAATTTTTTTTGATTTTGAACAAAGCGAATAATGTTAGCCGTTTCCGCTAAACATGACAAATAAGTTGACTCCATTGGTTAGCGAGCAAAATGAAACTAAATTATTATTAGTAGTTCGTCGCGAATTTAGACTTATACGATTATACTTAGGCGATTATATTACATCTTGAATTTGTTTTATATTTATTGGAATATCTCATAAACTACATAACTGAATATGATACCAGACGAAAATAGAAATTGTACTTATATTAACTACATACAAACCAAGTTTTATTTTATATGGAGCACTCGTTTGAGAGTAATCGCGGAGCATATATGCATATATACATAAAATGTATTATGACCGAACTGTAAGCCGTACCTTACTAAATTGTACCTTATTCGCTTCGCTAGCTCGATCAATAAAAATAACAATTATTTCTATTCTAAGAAATACCACCACGCGTATACTTCAACTACAGGGGTTGGAAACAATAGCTACGTTGCAATATTCAGTGCAACGCTATTGCGTCAAGTAATGCTCACTTCCGAGAATTTCCGCAAACTGAACCCGTTAATTAACAGTTAAATAACACTCGCCGCACTTCTCTCAAGAACCTACCTAACATACCTACGAGTTTGCGTCGGCATAAATGTAGAATATATTGAATCACGCTTCTAACACAGCTTCATCGTGTTTTATTTATTTCTGCCTTTAATTCTGTAGTAACCGTAAAGAGCTATTTTGTATTTTTATTTTTAAATCTAGATTACAAGAAAGGAAATGTATTTTAGTTATGTGGTTGGAGAAAATTTCTCGTATTTTAACTAATTCTTCGCCAAGTTGACTAACTGATTGTAGATGGATTCAAAAAATGTATCTTTATATGTAAACATGGATTGGTATCGTTTTTATTTTACAAAAAGCTATTAACAAATTATTTTAAAGCAGGTTTATACGAGTTGCTGTATTTATTTTTTTTTATCAAACTTATTTGTCAAACCGAACTTAAATATGTTCGTGCTGTTGAATTAGATTCAGACGACTTCTTTCGAATTCAAATCCTTTTGACGAGCATCTCAAAACGTCATATTTCATTTGGAATGCGAAGACCCGAAAAGATTGCAGCTAATAAATCGTACTGAAGTTTATCGGATGAAATTCCTAATTGAACGCTATTGAAGATCGGTCATTGACTGAAGGATGTTCTGTGCGAATAATAGGAGCCAGTTCATATCTTTATACAGCCTCCTTTTGTGTAATTTCACCTGCAATGACCGCGTAATTCCAATAAAAAATTATTTCTCATTGCGTTGTAAGCAAATCACGATATTTCTATATATAAATTCTTTACTTGGCATTGTCCGAGTAAGTTAGTTGCAAGCACCAATATTAAAAAAAATATCAAATATTAAAATCAACGTATGAGCAAAAAAATAAGATATATTCACCAATTATTCAATGATTTCAGATACATAAATTTATTTCACGTTTACATACATTTGTTACTTCCAATTAATGAACACAAATTGTTTCTGTTAAAATTCGGCTTTTAACAGTCATCTTAGAGGAGAGTCATCTTCTAACCTTCTCATTCACGAGATATTTCACGTCTTCTTGAGCTAGTCATACTGGTTCTCCAGCTGGTCCATTTAACAGCAGAATTAACTTATTCATGCCTATAGTAACGTTTCTTCTACTTGTATTACTTTTGACATAAAATAAAAAGACATATACAGAATATTCTATAACAAAATCTCGAATAAGGTTAACATCCTTCCACCGATCTCCCAAAATTTGTGCCAAGTGACGAGCGTGACGTGCTTCCGCTCTCGTTGTGCAGTGATATTTATTTACCCCTTGGGCGGTTTGGCGACCCGCCAGATCTTATGATGTCAATCATACGAACAGGTGTTTCGGGCTGACCTTTAGTAATGTATAACCTGCACGTGGTCTGTTATAGTCGATTTTAAGGCATTTCTAACTTTATTCAATATAGTTGAATGATGTATATGTTATGAGGTGTAAATCATGTTTGACACTGAAAATCTATAATAATATTATAATTTAAGAAGAAAGGCAGAATTTATAGATCAACATTTACTGTTCTATCACGCAAAAATACTGCTTCGGATGGGATAGGTTTCAATAAAACTTTACATTAGTAATATAGTTCACAAAATACTATATATAATCGATACTGATAATTTGAAAACTTGGTGGTGTCATAATAACAAAAATAAAGTTAATAATTTGCTATAATAATAAATTCGATTTTACGAATGTACCATATGCTTAATCGTATGTTCTAACTTACTATACGTTTCCCACGTTGACAAGAATCTGTTCGTTAGTACACCCATTATATTTAGATTAATGTAATATTATAATTAGAATTTCGACATGTCATCTTCAATGTTGGCTGACCAATCATTTAGATTTAATCCTCTAACAAAAAGAGATCTGCTGCAGATGTTGGTAGGAGGAGAGAGAGGAGAATATATATACTTGTTCAGAGAATTAAATACAGAATGTGTGGTAAAATTAATTACGTCACAACATTTCACAGCAGCAGGACTTGCAGCGTGGGTTAAATTAAAGGCTGGATTCCAATAGCAATGCCAGTTTCCTAAAGATTCTAGAGATCGAGCCATTTGCCTTCAGGGAATCCGTTACAGTGGTTACTGAAATAAATTTAAACTCAAATAGCTTCAGCAAAAAGTAAAGATATATAAGGAAGTATTGGCGCAGGAAATTAAATTTAGTTTTCAGTATTTGTTTGTGATAATATTAAAATATAACGACATGATAATTAAAATTTGTTTTAGTTCATTTGTTGTGGATATTTTTACATTTAAAAATAATCTAATTTGATCTGATATCATTATAATACTTATAACAAAATATATATAAAACACATATGACTCATATTTTTAATATATTTTTTTATGGGTTTACTCTATTGTGACGTTTTATGGTCCCCACGACCCACTACGTCAGGACCAACAGCAATTTCAAAATATGGAAAACAACAACTTTTTTTATTTTTTAATAAAATCTGAAGTCTTTAGTCTTCCTATAGAGCCCTTTTGCATGACGCTATTTTTAATCTTTTCACTTAAATCTCAAACAAACATTGAAATGTTTTGTGGAATGTCGAATAACACTTCTGTAGATTCGTCAACGGTCACAAAAAGTGTTGAAACTAATTCCAAGAAATGTTTTCTTTTTAAATAAAGCCTGTAAACTGTAAAACCTTTACTTATTAACATTGATAATAAATGGGAATTAACTGACATTTAAAGTAACATTGATTGTATGTTTAAGTAGTTAAAAAAACAAAAATATATAAAATTAAAAAAAAACAAAAATCTTTTAAAAGTGATAACATCCTTCATACAGCTTTTGCTGCACTTCTACGGCCGCCGTCGCCCGGCAAGGTACATCACGTACGTACGTACAAGGTACACCACCATCCTTTAAAAAGTCACAAACATCCTAACATAAAAACGTTCACGTTTATAAAATTTGATTTAATTTATTACATATGTATGATAATGTATCAATCTGTGAATAACTTTCACAAATATACATTTGTAAATAGTATAGATTAACAACCATGCATATAATGTTTCAATTTCCAGTTTTCCGATTTATAGGCAAATTCTAGAGCTACAAATCTCAACTCAAAGAACCCGCGCTAATGAAAGCTTCATTTATGTATTAACATACTACCAGTTTTAGGTATGCTACTTACTTGCTACACCGATAGACTGTGTTATTATAAGCAGTTGATTTAATGCGACTTGTTGGTCGAAGTTGATTATTTAGTATTACTGTTAATCTTCTGCTAAAGTCAGAACCCTAAAATCTAATAAATGTATTCAGAAAAACATATTGAAAAATATATTTAGAATACTCTCTTCCGCAAATTTTCTCTCTCTCTCTCAAAGCTCTCCATAATTATTAAACCTTGTTAAATATTACTCGATCATTTTATAGACAAATCTATCAATTTTGCCAATGCAAAATTGCAAAGAAATTGATAGATTCGTCTATATATATTGCTATTTTGACAATTCTTGTCTTATTACGATTTTATATTCAGTATAAATAAAATATATATATATCTGCTCACTACCTCGTACGTTAATACTACTTCTATATGTTACGTGGGTCGAAATGACTTAGAAAGGACAATTATTAACTCGACTTTCAAACTTAATAATAAAATGTTATTTGTATGTTCTAGACTGTACAGCTAACGTGGAATAATTCAATTGCCTACAAATGAAATCAGTCTCATGTATGCAGAGCACATTATTCATTGAAATATTGAGGTACAGTCTCCAAGTCATAAAAATCTAAACATTTTTTAATGACATTAATATTATTCTAAATAGAGCATAAA
>DWHK01000527.1:0-13636 GCA_018247855.1 Graphium androcles | reverse complement strand
TAAACCGCGATATAATCCGTAAAGTTGTTTAATTTAAAATGTCGAATATTCGCGTAAGTCTCAGAAATGTTAAAAATGCTACACACAATAAACCAAGCTATCACAGCAATAATCATTAGCGATGATAAATTAATTCAGCCGGAGTACTCAAGTATCGCTTATTTGCCCTCGAACTTCCGGAAGCGCTGCTTTCCGGTTCTCTAACGAAGTTGAATAAGTCGCTATATTAATTTCGCCTTTGCCAATTTTTGATACGATCAGAATGAATTTGGTTCCGCGTAAGATTTAAAAATACCTATTTTGAATTAAGATATAAATAGAGGTTTAATATATGAATGTCTAGATAGTTCTGCAGATAGAACTATTTTTTTTACGTGTGGAGACTAACAGCATTTTGGATACTATATTACCTTTAATCGCATATCAATACTAAAGACTAACATATATGATCGCTCGTTTATGCAATAACTAAGCTATCTGCACCCACGTCGCAGGTCTTTGGTTCGATTCTCACTCAGAAAATATTTGTTTGATAGAGATTTTTTTTGGATAGGATGACAAACGGGGACACGGTTCATCTGATGTTAAACAATCCCGTCGCCTACGGACACACACAATATCCAGATAGCCGCGTGCGTGTTGTCACCCTGTGAAATCGGATAGAACAGGTTTTTGGGGTAGGATGGGTTGGGAACATATCAAGGATTTAGTTTTTTGACGTTTGATGTATAATGTGTGTTTGTAAAAGCGTCCTTGCAACGCAAGGCATGAGCCTCAACGTAAAAACATAGCTTAAAAAATATTTGCACACGTTTTGTCTGGTGATTCAGCTGCAAGCCTACATTATATCAATAACAGTTCGAAGGCCAGCAGGTAGTACATCTGATGTTAAGTGATGATTGTCGCCAATGGGTACCCACAACATCAGAAAGGCCGTGGGTGCGTTGTCACGAGGAGGGAGTATACGAGATTAAGAAAGGAAGGAGTGGGGGATAAATAAGAGGGTAGAGACAGCCATCAGGGAACCCCTATAAATATAACCCCTTTTTTAACACGTTACCCTCCCTTAGCCTAAAGGATTATAAAAACTGAGGTAACAAAGTTTTATGAACGTAGTTTTTATTGCTTTCATCTATACAAATAAATAAAATTGGAGTGTCTGTTTGTAATAATAAAATAACCTTTTTTACTATATGCATATGAATGTATATACGGTACATATACCAAAATAATTTTTTTTACAATTTTTGTCTGTCTGTCTGTTTTGAGATTAGCCGGACTTTGGTCCGGCTAATCTCTGGAACGGCTGGACAGAAAAACTCTTAATAGGAAAGTAAAACATTTTGTGAACGTAAATATGAATACTATATTGAAAATCTATACTTATACAGAAAATCTAGAACGAATAAGAATCTTTGAAAGTTAAGCTTCTTTTCAAGCAATTGGTTGATTAATCCATATTGATCATACATAGAGGCAAGAACTGATTCGTTACGATTTGAACCTATGACTCACTTTATAATCTCTAAGCCATGGGGCCAGTCATATGACAGGAATATAAATTTGTTACATGTCAAGCACAATGTAGTTTTATTTTATAGTTGTAATGTCTTCGATTATATTATCTCGCTAATACGTAACATACGTCCAATCTGCAACGTCATGGCCGAGGTTGTTAAAATGTCAACTGTAAGTAGATCAATGAAATGTATTAATATGCGAATTGTCAAGTCAGCGACTCTAGTATATCGATCAAAATTTAAGACCTTAAAACCTTAAAGATTTAAAAGGCATTTCTAGAATGAGAATATAAAATATTGCGGCTTAGAAGTTCACAAATCACAAAAGAGGATCAGGTCAAGGCTGTTTTTGTTAATATTTTTTATTGTTACTTATTTTATTTTTGTCGTATTTACGCCACATCGTCCACCTCGTACTATCTACAAGAGATTTGTCAACTGAGTAGGAGATGGTACAGTGAACAAATATACGTATATGCTAATATCCTCACGGCCAAATTTTTATTCTATAATAAATCTAGCAAAAAGTCTATAGTTAACGCCTACTGCAACATGCCAGTAGAAGTTGTCAGCAAATTTTAGAGGTGGTAGAGCATAATATCCTTAATACACCTTCTGCTGCACTTCTACGGCCACGCTCGCCCGGGGAAGTACCACCGCTCTTCACAGAGACAGCATAAAATAAAGTATGCATGGCTCTTAGGGTTGCTGGATGGCCATTCCTCTTCTTTTCCTCAATCCTTTGCCCTCCGAATCCTAAATATATTCCTGACCCATTGTATCCAATAAACCTATTCTATCCAAATTCCCAGAGTGGCAACGCACACGCAAATCTTCGGATGTTGTATGTGTCCATAGGTGATAAAATCTCTTAACAACAGGTGAATCAAAATTTCCATAAAAATATATTTTACAATAAAATTTCCTTGGTAAATATTATTCTATATATATTCGTTCTCACATTTATTTCTAAATGGCAGTCAGCTCCAATCTGAGATTGGCCTTACATGACTCGTGGTATAAGCAATGCTGCTACAAATATCTAGGCTAAATCTTGAATGTTCTAGACATCTTTATAGAACCACTTTACTGCACTCAGATATATGTGCGATTTGAGCTCATAAGGCACGAGGTCAACAGAAATATTGATAATATAAAATAACTTACATAGTTGGCGTTCTAATTATTTACGTATAAATTCACGGAGAATAATATAAATTTGAGGTATCTATCAACACTTCATGTTTCGAGTCATGTCATAGATATTCGGACGGCCACTAAATTTTTATATATGAAATTTGGATGCTGTTTGTCTGTTTATGTAAACATTGGATAATGATCAATCATCGAACATGACCTTACGTAGTGGTCAATCTAAATTATCCTTATATCCAGCCATGTATTCTACAATATCGATAAGAAGATTAGAAAGGTTAAATGTGACGTAAATCAAGTGTAATTGTAAATGTACTGTTATTATATTGTATTTTTAAAAAAAAAACTATTTATTTGAAATACACAGTTAATATATACTTTGACATTTAAAATGATTATAAGAATTATTAAGATATCCTTAAGCAGCCGTTCGATACGGGGGTCACGCATCAGACTAACTCTCGGGAGAGGGACTGGGGTATTTAGATGGAGAGGTTTTGATGACTAAGGGATATGCCTGGAAAGAAGAAGTATGGTAAGGGTTGGATACCCTACGTACCCCGGGTATAACAGTACGAATGATCATTATAGTTGTATATTTTCGTAGTCAGCACAAAGCATAGTGCTACCGAAAAATAAAGTAGGAACTATTTAAAATGAAGTAACGTTATTCGTAACATTAAACCAGCTCCCGTATAAGAAAGATGTTGTTTTCTTATTAATCGACTTGGAAAAGGAAGAGTCGAGTTTTTCAATTCGGTTCATTGTTTTGTGTGATGAAGTTTTGACGTTGTGTTACGTTTATGGAACCGATTTTGAAAATGTTCTAATCTATATTTGAAAGTATATACTTCGAGATTGATTGACATAGAGCCGTGGTGGCTCAGTGTCCGGGCGCTCGCCTTTCATTCTGTATACACGAGGCGAACCTGAGTTCATATCCCGGTGTCGGCACCAATGAAATTGTCATTTTCTTAATTGCAATTTTTAGTGCTGATTTACCACGTGCTCGACGGTGAAGGAAAAAATCGTGAGGAAACCTGCATATCTAATATGTGAAATTCGCCAATCCGCACTGGGGCCGCGTGGCAGACTATTCCCTATACCCTGTGTCTTGAGGAGGCCTTTGCCCAGCAGTGGGACAATTTAAAAATAGGCTGTTACTTTACTTTACTTCGAGATTGGTACTTTAAAAATTTTAAATAAATCAAAATAACTAAAAAAATGCATCACGTAAGACACTTCAACGTGTTTGAAATCGGTTTTTAATTTTGTGTAAAAATAATACTTGACCTCATTAAATTCTTAAAAGAACAGTAAATAAACGCCACTAAAATTAGTTTCTATGGGATTACGGCTATAAACCATTTCAACTAATTGATTACTCAAAGAGTGAACTACTTTAAAGGCCAGAGAAGTAGTTTCTTAATGCACTAATGTATGGCGATATATCTGCAACGCGTATTTAACCCAATTTAGGCTAAAAACAATGATTTTAAATAATAAGTTGTATATATTTTTTATCATATAAGTTCTTTATACTATATAAGACACATATTTATGTTGAACATATTCTAGGTATTTCTATTAGTTTTTCGATAAAAATATTTTAAGTTTTATATTTAAATTTAATTAAAAAATATAACAAATAAAAAAATAAATAAACGAAAGAAAGCGACTCGCTAGTTTCAGATGATGAATATAAGCAAGATTTGCTAGTCATATTTGATATATAGAATCTTACACTATAATAAAATTCTGTATATCAAACATAACAGTTAGCTGTATAAACGTTATCCTATCAATACTTTATAATAATTATTATTTTGACACAAAATTACAAAAAAAAACCGACTTCATACGCCTTAAAAGTGTACTTTCGCGATTTTTTCCGTTATTTTGATTTAAAAAACAACCCGATTTTTATGAAAATTTTATGAGCCAAAAAAAATTTTTAAAATTAGGTCACAAATGACGGAGAAATCGATGAACAGACATAAAAGAACGCGTAGAACATATAAACTCCTCCTTTTTTGAAGTCGGTTAAAAAAGTAGCAAACGTTTTCTGGTATAAATAAACTTCTACCAAACCAGTATCAATAAAGAAATCTATTAAATTGTATATAAGCGATAAACTAGTTTCGAGATGTATGTATGCTGTAATTTTATCTCTTTTAAATTGGCAATCATTATTACTAAACTATTAGATAATAATGTGAATGGGCACACTTACGTATTAGAATCTATTTTATTGCCTAAAAAGAATAAAACCATTCTTGTAATACACTCCATCGAGGAGAGATGTTAATTTTGACGTTTCTGTTATAATTGCCAACTTTTTTTGGGGAAAATGAGGCATGCGACTCTTCTCGAAAAAGAGAAAAAAAAGTACTTTTATCGAAAAAAAATCTTTTTCAAATGAATGTTTTTGTGTTTTGGCACACGCAATTTTATGTACTCATAACTTTTAAACCCAGTTTTAAAATCAAAACGTAGTTTTGAATACTCAGATAATAAATATCTTATCATAGATATAAATATCATATTATATTACAAACCGTTTGTTTTGTAATAACCATATGTCTGTTTACGTAGTGTAGAAATTGCGAATAAAGTATTTTTGAGTACTTTATTTTAAAGCAAAGATATAAAATATGTTTATCAAAAATAGAGTAGAATACAAATAAAGCATTCTACTCTATTTTTTATTCTACTATATTCTACTCTATATTTTATTTTCGTATTTTACTATATGTATTTATAGAGTAGAATACTAATAAAGTATTCTACTCTATTTTTTATAATAATAAAATATGGTTGGCAACCCTAACACTTCGCTACATTTACTTTCAGATCGCCATCCTTATTTGCGCCATGAGCGCCCTACTGGCGCTTGCTGCTGCGAGGCCTGACAGCGCTGGTAATCCTCCGTTACCGGGACCTGGTCTCTCCTACGGTAGGTTATGTGTACTGGATGATCATTATCAAAATTAAGGGATCAAATATACTAAAAAACTGCTATGTCAATAAACCTCTTTACATAAAACAAATTTCGTTGACCGATGTTTTAGTCATTTCATAAAATGTCAGTTTTAAGATGATTCACTATCATGTAACAGTGTCGGATTAGTCAAGTAGAAAGTATTAGCGTAAGCCACTGGCACTTGTCTTACGCCCTGGGGACTTGCATCTGTGCTGTAAAACATGTAAGGTGTCCGAGTTTTTAATGTTTAGAATGATGTTTTCAATTCTAAAGGAAAGAAGTACAAAACACAGAAGAACAGAACACAGACATTTTAAAGATAATCACAGTACAATAGGAAATTCATTAAAATTTACTACTTCCGATATAGCCACTTTTAAAACAAGCCATATTGGAACAGCAAATCAAATTAAGCAAAAAAAAAAACACTTAAAGCCAATTACATACTTCCACTGTTGCTACATCCACAAGCCAAAAACAAAATGAAAGTAAAATATATTTTAATTATGTTGGTGTAAAGCCGAGTAACTTTGACCGAGATTTTTGGATCGTGACAGGAAATAGTGAATTGCAGTACATGGAATGTAATGTATTTTTTGACTTTAGTGAAAGTGTAAGATAATGAAAATAAAGTACGTTTCCGTCTGAGCTATTCACATACGCATAAACTAAAGAATAGGATCGACGTGAAAGTCTGGATATGTTATTCAGAAAATAAAATAAAACATTTTTCTGATTCAGCAAAGTTTACGAGAGATAGCCATGTAGTAACAAGAAAGTTTGCTAGATTAGATAGACGCCAGCACATAAGCGGGAAATATAGTGGCACGAACACGAGTTGCACATTCGTTCAATGTAGCTGGCAAATGCGCTGTAAGATGTTCTACAGAAGTATCCATTTTCTCCGATGTCTTTTAAAACGTATATTATTTTACTATGTTTAAAACTATCGTTGAGGTCTTTTTTATAAAGCATTAAATTACTAGTTCAAAATTCGGATTTCGAAACTTAATCACAACAAATTCCGAAATGTTTTAAATGTTTTGTTTTTGGCTAAGCGAGCGAAGCGGGAGGTTTACAAAGAGTTGAGGTGAAAAAACATTTGTAGTACTGCTCTTAATAAAATGAAATTTGAAATGTATATAGGTAATATTAGTACAAATTGTAAACTCGGGTATCAAACTCGGTTCAGTAGTTCATTACATATATAAAATAATTTCAAATGTAAAAAAGAAATAATATAATCGAGAGGTCCAAGTTTATGACGAACTATTAATATCCTAAACTTTTGATTTTGAAATAGAATCAAGGGCCTCTTGGTCGCATTGACCATAGGGCCTATGTTTGCTTTATATGAATAGCACTGATTAACAGAATAAAATATGCCACCCCCTAAACAATATTGCGTAAAACAAAGTATTTTTGGTACCGTATTGAAAACGTTTTTCTTCTTTGGTTCTCAATCCTAAATATGTTCTCATCTTTTTTTCTATCAATCAATGATTATTTCTTATAAGGCTATCGCTAAATATCAGGTGTAAAAGAACTATCAACACATGGAAATCAATAACTTGGCAACTGTATCGAAGCTGAAGTCAAAAGTAAAGTAGGTATAACGTTACACTGACTGTAACCGTCCATTTAGATTGTTATAAAATGAGGAAACGATGTTAATATTATCTTTAAGCGGATTAGTTACAGTTGCAAATATAAAACTGATTACGGAAGGCAAGTTTTTATCGACAGTTATGAAGTAAGAGGACATACCATGTAAATTACTGATCGGTATAGCTGTGTGTTCATATTTTTATGCAATTGGTGGTACTTTGATCCTTTTAAAGCCTTTTGGAGAATGACAAAGCACCCAGCGTAATTTTTTCAAGATGCCTGATAATAAATATTCAATGAAAAGGTATTTTAAATATATGTGTTCCTGGTGAAAACACATGACACATATATTTCTTCTAGAAGACATACTTCTTCTAGAAGAAACTTCATTAAGAACATATTGTGGAACAGAAAAACTGAGGTTGTAGGATAAAAATTTCACCTTTAAACAACACGTAAACATAATGGTTTCAAATTTTTCAGGTGGTATTCCGTATGGCAGTGTGAGCGGAAACGTAGCAGAATTCTTTAGGAAACAGGGGCCATCTGTTGACAGAAGTTTGAGCCACGGCCCCACTGGGTACGACGTCAACTACGCACCGATTGAACAATGGCTTTGATTTCATAATTGCACTGATAGATGGCGCTAAAACATATTCAAAAATGGTCAACGTATAACTTTAATGTATTGGATGTTTTTTGTAAATAAATGAAATATTAGGAGTATGCTAGTGTGAAAAAAATATAAATGGCGCTATTTAAAGCCTTTTAAATTTTTAAAGTATTTTTTTTCTTTAGCCACGTTTTTTTATAACAATTCTTAAGTTAATGTAAGTATTATATTAATTTATTTATTAAGCTGTTATTAAATAAAGCATTATTAAATTATATAATATCTTTAGTTTTGTATAATGACTAATTATACTCCTAGATTTCACTTTGTTTGTAAATAGCCAGTTCCAAGTATCGTAGAAATGTGTATTGTGTTCATAAAAAAATATTGTGAATCATGTAATTAGACTAGAATATTATAGAAAATATTCAGTACCTTTCATTTAGAAAAAAAAAAAACTAAATTAAGATATATTCATCCGGAGCTATTATATATTCTAGGATTCTTAGTCAAACACACAAATACAAAATTCATTCTTATAACCTCTCTTTTCTTATGACGTGGTCGGTTAAAATATAAATAGCTTAGTGTCTCTCGCGGTTTATAGTAAAAAACTTATTACTGCATTCTTTATGGAGCTAATCATTTATAAACATTCATGTTTTCACTTTCTATGTAATTAATATAAATACTTTTGTTTTGAGAACACCATGACAAGTGAGAAGACATTTTAACTGATATTCAACGATTACCGTCTGTTACAGTTGTGCTGCTAATCTTTGAAGGAAAAAAATATGGGGGAAAAGAAATGGGAGACTCATGAATGATTGAAGGAATAGAGGGAAAGTTGAGGGACAAGGAAGGTGCCTTGAACATAGTCTCATCACAGTTATGGTTAATGGTCCAGAAAATTCAATAGGAAATCTTTGAAATTATACCCTTCTCGATATACGCAAATACGATTCCCCATACACTTCTCATGTTTTCATAGCTTTCTTTATATATATCTCCGTTTCTAATATAGGTACGCCTTAGTATTAATCTACGAATTATCCTGGAATGCTCTTTCTTTTGAAATTTGTTCTCTCAAATTAGTTAAGTTTAAGGGAAGCTAGGTTTTGTCAACATTGGTGCCGATTAGCACAGGTCAACTAGCAGCTTATTCAGATACGAACATTGACTTCTGAGAATTTTTCCGTTAAAGGAAATTAATGCATATAATTTTAGTTTTTGTTATTTTTTAAATAAAAATGCGTGTCACGGAAATGACGCTTTATAGAAAACAACTCTTCACCGATATAATAAAACAATGTATTTATCTCCTTTTATCTAACTCGGTGAGATGGATGTCATTTTGAAATGCTGGTCAAGAATCGTTAAGTGCAGCAAGCGCTGTATGAAACTGTGAACCAAGTATCTCTCTGTGCCAACCAAAAAAAAGTAGGCCAGCCATTTTCCTACGTATGTTCTGTTGCATGTCTCTGATAACAGGCATATTGCAACACCGCTTTAGAGTTCAACAGTGAACCTGTCAGCAAAAACGAGCTAAGCTGTAATTGCTACTGTAGGCATTGCTGCCACATTGTATGGAAGTTCACACAACCATTGTATAAAAGTTAATTGTCGATCGGTACAAACCATGGTAATTCGGCAAGGGGTTTTGTAATTGATAAGGCTTGGTGGCATAGTGGGTAACCGCACATGTGATAGTATGTGTTTACTTGTAAGAGTCATAGACAACACTGAGTATCACTCTTTAAAAGTAGGAAACTGAAATGATCGAACATCTATACAAATAAATAAAATTGGGGTGTCTGTTTGTAATAATAAAATAACCGCTTTTTACTTCGTGCATATGAATGTATATACGGTGCATATACCACAATAACATTTTTTACAATTTTTGTCTGTCTGTCTGTTCGTTCCGGCAAATCTCTGGAATGGCTGGACCTATTTTGACGGCTCTTTTATTGGCAGATAGCTGATGTAATAAGGAGTAAAATAGTCTACTTTTATTTGTGAAGAAGAATTTGGGTTCCGTATAAAAGAATTAAAACCTAAAAGCAATATTATGCGGGTAAAACCGCAGGCAATAGCTAGTCTAAAATAAAAAAAATGCCCATAGAAGTGAAAACTTGTAACTTAGAATTTAAGTATTAAAATTTGAAATTTTATAATGTTTTTTTTTATTAAAAATTATTAACATCAATCTGGTTTTCACATCTATTGACAATCCGAGCAACATCACAGCACTAACGTCGCACAATACGTCACCTATATAGCTACAGATATACTGCTATTACACATGTCGGTGACGCGCGCTCACAAGATTTCACCCATCCAAAGAGCATCGGACGCACACAGCACATGGTTACGTACATATGTATATACGATGTGTTACACGTCCATACGTACATATGTATATAAGCACGTCGGTGACGCATACCCATAAGATCTTCACCTGCCATAAAGTGCTCAACTCGGCTAAAGAAGTTTTTATTTCAATACTTTTAAATATTCTTTAATTTTTCCTCCTAGCCTTATTCCCAAATTACGTGGGGTCGACTTCTAATCCAAGCAAATATTACCTGTTTTTACACAGAGCGATTTACTAGTTATACGAGTGATATACTCGTTTTTACACGAGGCATCTGACTTCCGTAACCCAAAGGGATAAACTGAATTCCAAAGATGGATTAGTTGTTAGGATATTTGAAGGCACTGACATCTTTTAATGATTGTCAAAGGTCTGCTTGACACTAGGGACCGACTTTTTACATGCCCATCCGACGCATGGATCGTCTTAATTTTCAGGCAAACGGGTGATCGGTCTGTATTGCCTTAACCAAACTAGGAAACAAAAACACATAGTCATTGTTCCTCCGTGGAATTTAAACCCACGACCTCGGGTTTAAAACGCAAGGGCTTATACTACTAGGCCATGGATACAGTCGAAGGCGTTTTAAATATTTTTTAGTTATTATATTTATTATATAGGTAACATATGAATATAACGTTGCGCGTTGGTGGAAAGAAGTTGCCAAGTTTGGTCAGGTATTTTTTGTTTACACACAAAGTTATATTAAAGATGAGTAAGACAATGGTGTTGTTATCTGTGTAATTTGATACGTTGAATGTTTCCAAACACCTTCAAATGTTAGTCGGCAGGCAGCGGGAGAAAAAAAACATACAACGAAACTGCTCATTTTCCACTGAGCGACCACAAAAAACTGAATCTATACACAGTATTAAGGAAGAAGCCATTGTACAGACGGACAGTGGTGTTCCGCATTTTATATACATATTTATGCATATATTTCACGTTTCGTCATTAAATGAGTATATTACAGCCCTTCATTATACGTTATACGGCCTCAAAGATCAAATATCTTTTCCTGTTGATTATAATATTGATGACGATTGGCTTTTACTGTGATTTTTTCCAAATGAAGCATTTACATTTTCCAGCAGGAAAATATACTATGTTATTGGATATGTATGTTGTGTGGTATATACATATATAACGACCATACATTAACTATGCTATTCATGTCAAAGGTTTGTACAATTTGAGATGGCGTTTCCTCTTGTAGGTCACACTATGTCATACATTCTTGACCTCATCCCTCCTGTTTAATGTACGACATTATATTTTGGTGGTTCCCTAAGCAATGGAGACACCACCACAACATTAACCACCATTATCACATAACACAGAACACATTCGGGTGATATCTATATTTATAATACTACTTAACTCAAGGTTTTGTAGGATGAAAACAAAATCTCAAGGTGGTAGAGCATAACATCCTTCATATAGCTTTTGCTGCACTTCTACGGACGCGCTCGGAGTTACCACCGCCCTTTACAGAGCCAACATAAAACAAAGTATGCATGGCTCTTAGGGTTGCCGGATGGCCATTCTTACCCTCTTCTTTCCCACTCCTTTCCCTACCAAATCCTTTGTATAATCCTTACCCATCCTACCCTTTACCCTGTTTTATCCAATTTTCAAGGCTGGCAACGCACACGCAACTGCTCTTATGTTGTTTGTGGCCATGGGCGACGGAATCACTTAACATCAGGTGAACCGTCTGCTCGCTCGCCAACCTTTCCTATAAAAAAAATATAAATAAAAATTCGTACACAGCAGAGATCTATTATTTTGTATACTGGTCTGATGATAATATCTAAAGATATGCGGGTCCAGCAGTTCACAGACATTTCACAATAGATTTGGGATTGCAATTTCGTGTCCTTATCTAAATTTGTTGCTTTTTTTGTTTTTTGTTTGCTTTATTTGGGTAAAAACAGTTTGTGAACTTCTCAATCTAGTTGAGCCTTTAAAGCCTTCATATTCACAAATATTTTAGGAAAATTACCTTTTCTTGTAGTATGGTTTTAATTTCGGTACAATTTACATTAGGGATAAAATTAATCGAGACGCCTTCAAAGATTGTTGTTGGATTTCCAGTTTTCGCAAAGTTTTAATAGAAAACAAAGAGCCAACACCTTTGAATGTTGTTGACGTGGGAACTTGGAAATTAATCAGCTCGACGGCAGCTACAATAAACCTTAATTGTTAGTTAACTTGCTGTTAATAGCATCCCTTAATTGTTTGTCGATGTTCAGCAACGTCGCTTTGAAATTAACCCATCTGACTATAGATACTTTTCAAATGTTCAATTGTCTATGTAATTCGTCTGGCAAAACGAGGCTTTATACCTTCATAAATACAAACAAGGTTTCAGTTTTTTTGAGACAAAAAAAAATCACAATTGGTTTACAATTGACGGAGACATCACCACATGTACATTTTCGAAATCGGTTGATAATATTTAATCATTCTACTTTACTAACCTTTAATTAACCGACTACCGAGGACATATTTATCGACGTATATAGCCTTTAGTAAGGAGGATAATCTTAGTATTGACAAAAAAACTGGTTTCCGGTTCTTAGTAGTATAGTTCCGTTGAGTAGTTACAAAACCCACCACGAGGGCGCTGCGAGTATAGTGGAATGTAAAGAAGTTGCAGTTATTGAGTAGACGGAGTGAAGCGCCACGAGTAAAGGCCGAATTAAGTGGTACCCATGGTTAAAGTGGCGCCATCTGATTTCAAAGCTTTTTAAACCAATCTTGTTATATGCTGATTATTCTCCTGGTATTCTATACTCCATGCTCTACAGCCTAAATTGTTTGACAGATATAAGAGATGTCATTAGATTCGTCTCAGTTGTACTAGTGACATAGAGTAGCATGATTCCCTGAAATTTCCGTAGGAACAGAAGAATGCAACATTGGTCTCCAATGCTACTTATACGATTTCAAAACTTCTCTCACTAATGGTAAGCTGCATTACCGATTAGTGCTACAGTAGACTGTACTTTTTCCCGAAATTCCAACGGGAACAGCTAAAAAATTGATTCACTTATAGATAGGGTTCCCTCCATTTGAGTTCACTTTTGATTCTGCTTACTTTTAACGTGATAACGTCTTATAAATCGATGAACGCCCGCTCCCCGCACGTAAAAACATGACTTATTGTCACGTTCCGCCTAAGCTGAGCGTGCAAGCGAGAGCGCGGTACAAGCGATAGAGAGGAAGGATCGGCATAAGCGTTCGGCATGTATTCGGTAATAATAATTCAATTCAATTCATAAAAGTACGCAATTTCTCATCAATGTTTTTTTATGACTTTATCACGTAAAATTATCGTCCGTTAACCGACTTTACAGACAGCCAATATTTTAGGC
>DWHK01000526.1:0-13637 GCA_018247855.1 Graphium androcles | reverse complement strand
TTAAACGGCTACCTCGAAAAAACTGAAAAAATTCATGATGGTAGTCCATGTGATAGAGGCTTTTGTGTGGTGGTACGGAACCCTCAGTGCGCGAGTACGACTCGCACTTTCCTGATTATAAACCACAAATCCACTGTCATGTTCATTTCTGCTGTGAGATGTTTACAAAACCACTAAGTAATCAATATTTTATACCCAGCTACAATAAACCATACAAACTGAATGCAGCCAATACAATCCGATTGGTACATGTTAAAGTTCATCGCAACGTTACAGTTTCATTTATTGTGTTATCAAGCGTTGCAACTGGCTATCGGCAAAGACATTGCTTATCTATTGTCTTTAACAACCTGCTAATTGCTTTACCAATCGAAAATATGACGCAAGCATAAACAAGGTATCACAATTTATAATAAACATAGTTTAAAATAAAATGTAGTGCATTCCTTAAACTGGGAAATATTTCATTTTCGATTCTAAACGTTTTAAACACGCTATGAGTATTTTTATTTTGGATATTGAGACATTTTGAACACACATTTAAGAATTATAACATAACATAACTAAAGACACCAATAAAAATAGAGACCTATTGATTTCTAAATGTAATAGAACTTGTAGTAGAAGTTGAGAATGTTGTTAAATTCACTTTAAAGTTTGTTACAATGCATATGTTTTCTTGGACATTGTTTTTCCAAAATTTGACGTTTAAAACCCTTAAGCCATGACCATGCATTTAATGTTTCGTTTTAGTTTTCAATATTTCGTGTTTCATAAAATAAATTATGGTGATTTTATATCGTGTAGCAGGTTAAATTTTTTTTAATAATAGTCTGTGAGGCTTAGTGTGTAAAAAATGTTTCGATTAATTTCTTGTGGTAATGTTTTTTTGGTATTGTCCCACCTAATTTCTATATTCCAGACATCATTATCTTGTAAAATATTCCTGTTTGCAGGTCAAGATTTTTTCCAACATAACCGACCGTCTCGGTGTTATATTTCTGTCTTGGAAATAGTGTATTTATTCTATGTGTAAAGTACTCTATAGCTTTGTTGACAACGTGTAACCATCACAAACAATCAAACAAACTCACTTTGGTATTTATAATATTAGTAGAGATTTGTTTTGAGATAAGCTTGGTTTGCAGCGGAGGAAGCGATGCCGGGAGCGGGCGGCGGCGATCCGCACACGCCCGACGAGCTCGCGGGCCTCACTCCTGAACAGGCCGAGCAGCTACGCGCGGAATGGAGCCGGGAGTTGGCACGCGTCGAGGACGAGATCGCTACCCTGCGGACCGTTCTTCAGAGCAAGGTAGGCGTACGTTATAGCAATTCATGAATCAAAAGATTTGACATCTTTTCATCAGTCCAAAGTACTCAGTGATGGACATTCCCATGCTAAAAATACAATCATCAAGGATCATTTCTAATGTATCTAGTAAAAATAACATTTATCTATGTTTATCGAGCATCACTAGTCCAGAGCTAAAGAAGTCTTTGCTTGGCAGCAGCAATAACGTTTTCAAGGATAAGTTTTTTACATATCTAAATTACTATTATAAAGAGAAAAGATTTGTATTTTTGTGTGTGTGTATGTTTGTAATGAATAAACTCAAAAACTACTGTGCTGTTTCCAATGGTGAAAGAATTTCAAAAATTTTTTCATCATTGGATAGCTACATTCACCCTGAGTAACATAGGCTATATAAATATAAAAAAGAACTTATGTCCACATGTGCGAAGCCGGGATGGGCTGCTAGATTACTATTAAAATTTAAATTAAAATGAAAATTCCTATTTCTCTGTTCATTTACTCCGTCTAACCTCTAAGTCTATATTGATAACCCTTGGTAACCTTAACAGCGATGTTGCGATGTTAGATCGTATATTCGCTTGAAGCTTCTTTTATAAAGTCATCCTGTCATTGCTGATTAACTCTAAAACCAAGCCAGCTAAAATAACGTTGGTACGGCATTTCAGGAAGGCAATTCGAAACTACTCCGTATCTTCTAGTATTAAACATAGAGAACTGCACTTTACTACTACAAAATATCTCACGGTATTAAACTGTAAACGTTCAAGATTCTCGGAAATGGCCACAAAAAAGGGAATCCCATTCTATAAAACACATGCAGAAGTGGAAATGATGTATTGTAACGTGAGAAAAAAAATCCACCCCGGAACCCCGAGTTGCCAGCATTCGCGTAATATGTTTGGGGATTAAACCCCTCCACCCCGCGGGGGGGTTTTATTTTCGATCTCCTCCGCCCTGTGGACATACGTGCCGTAGGTGCGTCCCAACAATGTTGTAGACCTTTATTCAGTTGATATGCTATAGTAGGATAACACATTGTTGGTTTAATTGCGTGAATTGCGTTTAAGCTATATTCAAATTTATACGCGGCGTCTAATTCAGGTTTCATTTAGAAATACTGAAGTGAAATTATGTATGAAAAGATTTGGGAAACAAGAGAGGTAATCTATTTGTATGTATGTTATGTAGTGATGGCAAGATGAAGAATAGAATATAAAAAAGAGCCCAAAGAATTCTCTTAAATATCTAAAGCGCAAGTTAAAATTATTATATTCATCCAACTCTGATGTGTCCATTCACTCCGTTAAGGTAAATCTATATTACCGCGAACAAACCCGCGGGAAAAGTCTAGTGTAATTAAATGTTTACTGTTCATACGAGAAGATGAAGGTTTAACACATATAAACGCCGGTTATAATTTTACACCATGTAACTTCTTACCTGTAATCGTATTTTAAATATTTAACCGCTTGTTTGTGTACCTTGGTACACTTTTTACAAAATACAAGGCCATTATCGTTTGGCACAGTGAAAGTTTATTTTAAATTTATACACCTCCACTCTCCTCCACTTCATACAGGACGTTTTAAGGTCGTCTGGTCACCCTTAGGGATTCGCAGACAAACTAAGTATTAACTGCGTAGTTGCATTCGTTATTATAGATAATCTTCTTAAAATATTTTCTATATCGAATAATTTCACGGTGAAATCTATCAGCTTCTATTAGCATATATACGAGTAATTAACGCTCAAAAACTGTCCTTAGGGTTTTAAAGTTATATCAAGTTTTGGTACCCTAGTTTTACCAACAATCTTTATATTATAGGGCCTCTTGACGAATTTCTTCTAAATATGTGATTCTATTTCTATCTCAAGAGAATTCTGAATTCCAGACCGGCTTCTTTTATGAACAGTTTCTTCAATTTGTCACCGCAGCCTGTTTGTATGAACCGGTCACTAGGGATTTTATCAGGAGTAAGTTTGTTACGGCATTTACAGGGTATATGGACCACTTCACTGGTGCAAATACGTTCTGTACGATAAGAAGGTAGCCTCTCGGCCTACGCTGAGGGCAATACCAATCTTGTGAGTTTCATAACCTTCAATACTCAGTCATATCTTCTTACTGCTGTAAGAAGCTGAACCGTGCCTCTCATTTTTCATTTCATCCTGCCTCTTATATTACATTATGTGTTCTTGAAATATACTCACCTACCTCAATTGTAAATTCAAATCGCCTCAAGATTAATGTTTGAACGGCTCGTGAAGTCTAAAGTCGAATTAGCTGCATGGTTGTATGATGTCCATACTAAAACCAAATTCAGCCATGTGCAATGAACTGTAGTCATATCCGGACCAGAGCATTAAATTTATCTAGCTACTATGAATTCAATAATGATGGTTCTTGATCAGAACCAATCTGAAGAACTTAAAAACAGGCACAGAATAGAAATCTTCTTAGGAAGAAGAAGAAGATGGAAAAGTTAAAGCTAACCTTATTCCCAAATTACTTGAGGTCGGCTTATAATTTTACCAGATATTACCTGAATATCAGTTTTTTACACAGCGACAGGTATCTGGCCTCCGTAACCCAAAAGATATTCGAAGGATGGATTAGTTTTCAGCTTATTCGAAGACATTGACATCCTTGTAACGACTGCCAAAGATGTTCTTGACAATTGGAACCGACTTTTTAAATATATCCTATGCATGGATCATGTTAATTTTCAGGTAATCGAGTGATCAGCTCGCTCACCTAGTTAACTAAGAAACTACAACACAAAGTCATTTATCCTTCCGCGAGATTCAAACCTACAACCTCCGTAACGCGAGGCCCAAGACCACTAGACCATGGAGGTAATAACTTCTCCGTCTTTTATCGGATTTATTTTCTAGAGGGTGAATAAAGCTAGAGAATAAATTTTTGCCTTTACGTCAAGCATCAACACTTAATTCAGATGCAGGAGACATCTAAAAAGCCAGTACTATATTATATACAGTATTATATAACCCTATAAAAATTTAAAGTATTTTAAAGCCTCACTTGGTCTTCGAAATGCTTACAAATTATACCAAAGAATATTGTGCACCCAAATTCGTTCTACTTCCTATATCGAAAAAATATTACAACTAACTGATAGATTTTTTATATCATCATCTTATATATACTGCTACAACTAAAGTAAAGATATACTGTTGATTCGTTTTAGCAGTATTCCTTTCAAAAGTTTAATTTTACCACTTATTCATTTAGTTTATATAAAGTCTGCACGGTCAAAAACGCCACATTATTGTAGGCAAAATTTTAAAATAAGAAAGATAACAAACCATTAGCAGTATTGTCAAACGTGAAATGTCATTGAAACAAAAACATTACAAAACAATGTTAAATTTAAGACTTTAAGATATTGTTTGACACCTGTGTATGGTTCTTTTTATTTTAATAAGGAGATATAACGGTTAAATGAGAACGTTGGCGGGAGCTGCATTTTGAATTTCGAACCTCTTTACTATTAAACTAATGGACAAGGGTATCTTTAAATTGAACGCAGATTTATTGACGCCATATTTTTTTTAGGTTGTTTCATCATTTTATAAAGTTGTCACATGTCTTATCTTTTCTCATTGGGTAGACTAATAGCATGTTATTAATAATGGCGTCGCGTTGGTTTTTATACACGAAAACTGGATTTAACACGTGCATTGTTCGTTTGGACGCGTGAAGAGTGATGTAAGAATTGAGTTTTAATTTACGAAATATTCGATTGTTATTATGAGGCTTGTCGTTGTTGGATTACCCTTCAAAGCGGTGTATCAATATTGGCTGGCATCGCGCTTTGAGGGAAGGTAATGTCAGCCAACAATGGATCGCCAAACTTGCGATTGCATGACTAAAAGTAATTTATTGCTGATGATTCAAGGTCTGGTATATCTTTAAAATAGTCTTTTTTTTTTTGTTTCTGAAAAACAAAAAATCTAATTTTTAAAATTTGGATAAGGTTAAGATTTTCGACTTTATTATTATTACTTTTTTTATATGTTATTGACGATAAATAGATCTGATTTTTGTCACTGACGTCTCATAAACTTGTTTAATTTATCTTTATACAGAAATATAACAACATTTTAAAATTACCTAACTTTAAAAATCATATTGATATTATACAACCATTTACGATACAATGTCATAAATTAAAAATAAACTAAATTTGACAAGGAATTCGAATGCAGGCTGTTTGTTTTTTTTATCTAAAATCCGAATACAGAAAATTATTTCGTGTGAAATCAGAAATCCAGTAAGCAATACAGTTCGCTATCGAAACTCGTTACGGTTTGCCTAACTTATTTATAAGTAACTTTAACTTAGATATAGGTAAACTTCAATAGATGTGGCAACATTGAGCTGACTTCACTTTGAATGCGAGTGGAATTCACATAGATCGATCACCGGCCTACAAGACGGCAAAATATGGCATTGTTAGAGCAGCCATTGCTTTTCTCATGTATTCGGCCTTTCACTCGATTTTACTATTACCAAACGTTGTCAGTAACTATTTGATCTGTGCAGCCAGTTTACGGTATTTTGAATCTTATAGCTTTAGGTTTAGGGTATTTGAATAGCAGATTAACTGTGTCCGATGCTGTTCGAATTATCTCTGCTGCCCAAGCGTGGAAGTCATTTGTATGTATGTAGATTAGAGGTCATCATACTGTACTCTGGAAAGTTTTATTTTGCCCAAAAATATACGAGATGACAATGTCGAATCGGTTCGTAATGGTTAAAACAAAATTTATTTGTTACCTTTATGTTAAAATGACATTCTTTGAAATATTTTCGTAATGCAATGTTAAAAGTCTGTAAAGACGAAATATAATTTAAAAAGTCAAAATAACGCTAAAGTCTTAACATTTTATGTCTAAATATTGTTAGTTATATTCATTTTCTAAAATAAATGTGCATTTACACACCAATTACAAGGCGCACTCGTTGATTTTTATGATATAACAGACAATATTTTTTTTTATAATAAGTACTAAAATTCTTATAACACTGAATATAGTTGTTTGTTAATTAGTAACTTATTACTTGCATGAGCATTTAGTAAAAAGCTCTCATTGTAACATCACAAACAAACATTATAATATGATTTATATGTATGACAGTACAACTGATATTGCGGTTAAATATAGACAAAAAAACAAGACCATAGAAACGATTAGGTTACTGCAACAGGCATGCGCGAAAAGAGACCCCATACCTGACTTTAACAAATGGCCGCTCCACCCGGGCAGCGCCCGCGCTCCGGATACGCGGTTCCTGTGAGAACGTCGATCCCCGGTTTTTTTTTCAATCACCCTCCAAAAAGCGGATGTCCTTCGCGACCGGTTATGAAAGGTGTCGAACATATGTCTGGGCCGTTTCGCCCCGATTGCGCTTTCGATTTTTAATGCGCTCAAGGATTAATTGATATAGGCCGGGGAAGAGGCGGGTTAATTTTTTTATCACAGGTGATAGCTAAGTATGAGCTGATGTTAAGACTGTTGTCTGTACATGCTCATGCAATAAATTAAGACCTGAACATCCCGCTCAATAACTCTATAAAGTAAGGAAAAGAAAACAAGTACGAAAATATATTCCGCATGCCGATATTCTCTGTAAGTAGTAAAAACATTATTGTTGATTTCAAAAATAATTTACAAATTGAAAAGAGCCATATTGAAATAAAGTTTGATTTCAGGACGATGTGAACGAGTAAGTACCACTTACCCCATAACATGCTGCTACTAGACAAGAAGCCTGCTTCCTGGTCTAAAAACCGAGGTGGTAGAGCATAACATTTTTCATACAGCTTTTGCTGCACTTCTACGGCCACGCTCGCCCGGGGACGTATCACCACCCTTCACAGAGCCGGCTGAAAATAAAGTATGCATGGCTCTTGGGGTTGCCGGATGGCCATTCCTACCCTTTTCTTTTTGCACTCCTTTCCCCATCAAATCCTTAATATAATCCTATCCCATCCTACCCTTTAATCTGTTTTATCCAATTTCCAGGGCTGGCAACGCATATGCAATTCTCCGGATGTTATGTGTATCCATGGGCGACGGGATCACTTAACACCAGGTGAACCGTCTGCTCGCTTGCCAACCTTTCCTATTAAAAAAAAAACCAAAGCCACCTCTTGTATACAAATATTTTACTAGCGTATGTACTGTAATAAATATCAGTGGAGGTTTCTCCAAAAACATTCGACATTAAACAGAAAAGAGTATTTATAACCATTTACTAAATACTGAAAAATTTCTGTTGGATCATAGTTTTTATATGTACTAAAGTGTTCTTACACTCTCAATAAAGTCACCTTGCTAACAAAAACAAGCTTAAACTAAATCACTTAAGATGTTTGCGAGTTACGATGCAACAGATAGACGCACAAATATCTTGAAGCACAATTGCATAAACAGACAAATGCAAACAATAAACTTATAGCATTTTAAACCCTTCCTCTTCGATCATAGGTTATAAAAAGCTCGATAAATTTAAAACAAAAGAAAACAAGCAAGTATAAAAACAGTAAGAGAAATATAAAGAATTATAGAATATAGGGATAGCATTTAAATGCACCGTTGTTAGATTTTTAATTGAGAGAAGCAACTGATGGCATACTCAGACGATTCTGATGAGACAGACTGTTTTAGGCGAGAATTTGCTTCGAGCACCTGTCTTGTTAATGGCGTGTGATCACCTGTCGATGATTCGCAGCGCCTAGCGTTGTGGTCTTATTTTGTATCGTTACTACCTCGGTACGTCTAGTCTTCATTAAATTTTGATTGCACAGTTAACAATCCTACTTAAAATTGTCATACGTGCCTGCTTGAATAAATGTGTATCTGTCTATAATTTGAGTTATGGTTTCATCATAGATACATCCGGAGAACAATAAGGCTAAAGTCGTTGAAGAGTATCAAACTATAAATTAGCTAAAAGGATATTGTAAATAAGCAGTATAATTTAAAAAATAAACTATTATGTATCACTACGATTTATTTCGTTTGTCAGGTAAAGATGATACACAATTAATAAAAATGTAATTTTAAGTTTCCTTTGACAGTACCCAATTCAATATTCAATATCGGAAAACCTAGTATCGGAATGTGAAACTTATCATTATTTGAAATATATAATATATTTATAATGATCGCCGAATTGCATAGTTACCAAGACGTTGGCTCTATTGTCGAGGGTCGTGGACTCAATTCCCACCCGGATTAAATCCTCGTGTGACCTACTTATTATTGTTTCGCATCTGGGCGTTTACGTGTGTGCAATTTATGTCTGTAAAATTCATACAAGGCATCTATCTTATAGCAGAAACGGTCAAAACACATATAATTCCCTTCAGGCAGAATTTCGCTCACGAAGGCCAACCTACTGAGAGACTGACCAGCTGGAAGGTATTATTGTGCATTGAAACACACGCACTCTTTGCAATTTTATTTTTAGCTGGAACATCCTAATTTTTAGGAAATCTCGTGATCAATCCCTATAGCGCTAATACTGCTAGGAAAGAACAACACAAAGCCGCTGTCCCCTGCGGAATTCGAACAAACAACTTCCGGTTTGTAAAGCAAAGCCAAAGTATAGTGATATCACTACCTCAAAATGTGAAGGTGAATACTATAAGAAAAAAAAAACTATAAAGTATAAGTAGCAAACAACAGCTAAAGTCAACGTAATTCAAATCAATAAGCGAAACAGGCAATAAGGAGTCACATGTATTAATAATTATTCAGTAGGATAATGCGATAGCGAATGCGGTGTTAAAATAGAACTGTGCCAGCATAAAAATAGGTCAGGTAAAAAACGTGGGCGCAGCCGCTCCCGACGGCCGCTAGTAGACAAAAGGTGTTCGCGCCACGTGCGCCGCGCCGGCAGATGTCGCATTGTTGACACGCTGTGCCCATGATACACTAAAATGGCGGACAAGAACTGTATGCCTGACGTCGACCAAACTAAAAGAGATCAATCAAATGTGCGGGAGATATTAGTGCGATTTAGTGTATATGCAGACACTGGTGCGCTCTCTGTTCCTTTACTCATTTAGACATGCGATACGATCGAATAGAGATCAGCTATAGGACCAACTATTTCCATGTCTATCCGACATGGAACATCTTCCTTTTCAGGTGATCGGGTGTAATAACCCCGTTCCTGTTCTTTTTTAGGATAAAAAAGGGAAAACGCGTGCATTCATTATTTTGGAAATGGTGGATAAAATAAAAGTTGATATGTAGTTTTGAGTCAGATAATAAAATACAAATGTACTGAAATATTATTTGGTTGAGTTCCGTTTTTTTTTCAAAACATTTTCGCCTCCAAATTTCTACCGATCGAATATTAACTTAAAAAGATTAAGTATACATTACTCATTCTTTTACCAACAAAAAATTGTAAAAAAAATATATGAAAATAAATAAATATGATATTCCCGTTTTAATTCTCTTCTTTGATATAATTAAGGTTAGGAATAAAGCGCTGAAATTTCCGTTATTAAATACAATTACCCCAAAGAATTTAACTACATTAAACTAACGTTTTATATAGCTTTTGAAGTTTTAAACTGGACGGGTATAAATTTTATCTGCCTACTGATATTTTCGTGAGTAAATTTTTTATGGTCCATTGTTAATGAGTATATATTTTATGCTTTATGGGCATTTCTTCATAAGTGGGTACCGTATGATTCTTTTGGCAGATTATTTACGTTATGATATGTAAATATAATTTATTTACCGCTAATCCTGACTGTACTTTAAACATAACCGGGACTTATTGTAAGAACTGTATTTTTAATTTATTTTCTACAATCGATTGTTGTATTCTGTTCTGGAGCACATACTCAAAGATTTGTATTTATTACAATAATAATATTTTTTTATTTATTATTTTTGGACCAATGTTTTGTTTCCGACTTAATAGTCCAACTTATTCCCGTTAATTTGGCCACCCTCTTGGTCCTGCGCCACGCACGGCATAATTGACGGCGCGCTCATTTATTAATATGAACAGAACTATTTTTAAAACAAATGCATGACAATTGCACATTTGCTCTTTGTCCGATCGCATTTAAATAATTTTATATGCGTTTCGAGTTAAGTGAAATTATTCATAAGCACATTATAAAATTTTTATTCTCATTTTTTATTTGAACTTTAATTGATTAACCAGTATTTCTTGAGAGCGTTGTTAGGATTGTTAGGAAATCATACATTTATACTCGTTGTTAGCCATGACTTCGTTAGCGCAGAATTCAGTTATGTATTTTAATAAATTTTTCCAGATACCTTATTTAATAATAAATATAACCTATCCCTTTCTCCCAAGCATATCTATCCACAGAAAATGGCATATAATCTGATCAGTACTTAATATAGTTTGCCATTTGCCCTATTGTTACCACTGAGTTAAATTACTTTATTATTATAGTTAAACTCATTCAACTCAGCGATTGTTACTAACTATATACAAATTTATATAATTAGATCAATCAAGGCGTTTTTAAGTTTTAGAAGGAATTACAGATTTGTACCTACACATTTATATAGAAAAATGTTTACAGAAATATTTTGTTTTACGTTATTTTTTTTCAGCTCTAAAATAAAATTCAGTGCTCATGTTAAATCTGTAATATTCATTCTTAAATCAATAAAAAGTGTTTGAAATGGTGTGGCCTTTATTGTCTTCTTATCAAATAATGCAGGAAGTTAATAAATACAGTATTTTATATAATATATATGTATATTTTTTCATTTTATTTAAGCATTTATTACGGTACGGCATTAAGCTTTAAATTAAAAAAACTAAACATTTGTTGAGCATCCTTTAAAATTCGCGCCATACCGTCTTAAATTTGACAGATACGCTTGTACAATGTTGAACCTTATGGCCTTGTATTAAGGGAATAACATTTTTTCATATAACACTGGTGTCGAAAAGTCGCTTGTCGGCCGCGTTGCATCGATGCGATGTTATGCGTCCCGCTCGCACGCAGGCGTTATGAAGAGAAAGGCGATTCACTCGGCGCATCAATGTACTTGTCGAGTGGAAGGTCACAGCGTTTGCTCTAACCTCGCATGGCGTAATTTTATACGGCGACGTGGAAAATTGCTAATATTCAGCGCAAAGCGAATATCGCCAGCGTACGCATTTGATAATGGCGGGCTGTAATGTATGAGCGGTTATCGTTTAATTAATTCGCAAATTTAATCGCTTTATTTCGCTTAAGAGATTTTGGGTCGATTGTTAATAATCATCCTCATTCTGAAACTTTATAACGTGATTTTGTCGTTCATCGTGAACTCGGACCTCCCGATTATATTATTTCTTGAAATTATTTCGTATTTTTAAATATCTCTTAAACTACTGAATCGATTTTGATGCTCAACGAACTAAAAAATTGTACTAATATTACGTACTTATATTCCAAATTTCATTTAAATTATACACACATAAAATGTGTTTTCGCCCCAACTCTTATTGTAAACCGTAGTCACTTCGCTCGCTCGGTCAATAAAGCTGAAGAGATTTTTCGTGTGTTACTTTAAATGGACTAATCCCTGAAACTTTCAGTTGGACTAAAAACTCTATGCTCAATTTATGAAAGAGATTTTAAGAGTAATAATTAAATGAGGAAACCGCTTACATACACAAATGTATTCTATCTATTATTTTATAAATGTGGTTGGTAATAATGTTTTATACATCACGCAGGTGAAAACACGGGGACCACCCTGCATGATTAGGAGTGACGAAATAAAACAAGATGCAAAATAGCGTGCGAAGCGTATGGGTATCCCTATGGTAGCGAATCGGCAGTCAATTCAGCTGATTACGAATGTTGGAGATGTGATAAAATTTACCGAGTCTGAATATGAATCTCATGCATGAAATCAAAGTTAAGGAGATGATCAAGCTTATTAAGAAGGTTCATTAAGGTCGGAATAGCAAATATGCACAAAATCAATTATCGGGAGTATCATAGTCTGTACCATCAGCAATTTTCTACACGAAGAAAGGAAGCCTACCTATAGCGGAAGAGACCTCTTAGTATGTTATTTACCTTATAGCTCAAATTTGTTATAATGGGTGCCCATGACGGGCTGCTATCAATAAATTTCCCAAAGTCTTTAATATAATAGTATACTTGTAACATAAAATGAAGCACGTGAAACAAGCTTATGGTCCGGTGAATTTATTCGATGAGAGCTACCAATAATGATCGCCACATTTTAAAGGATTAACCAAGACCCCATACATGTTTGGTCAGTCTCGGATTTAGTTTAGGTCAAAGTTAAGATCTTAAATACGGTCATTGAGCTCTAAAGATTGAAATAATTAACGACCGCAAGAAGAATTTCACTAATACTGTATGGAGGGAAGGAGAATGAGAAAGTTTCAAGAAACAACCATGCCTGAGCATGGTTAAAAATTTAAACATAACATAAGAAGTGCCCTTGATTAATGACTTTTTCTTTTAAGCGTGCCAAAGGAGTTGTTACATCGGTAAATCGAAGTAGTATAGGATGGATACGGATTCTGGCCCCAACCTATAAGCTAATAAGAATTAAAGCGATGTAATATCTTTGAAGACAAGGTTTTTGTGGAGAATAGTTGTCCGTCGCCATCTATATCTCAGCAATAAACTGCTGTAGCATTGAGATCATGACTTAAACATACAATTAGATTTGCTAGGTTAGGTGATTCGGTTTCTTTCGAAGCAGGAACTTGCGCCTCAAATTTTAATATTCTCTTCACGAAAGTGGTATTTAAGTGTCTTTTGAGCAGCTTTGATAATTTTTATGTTGGATATAGTAATTAAAACATAAAAATGTTACCGTTTATAGTCTCATTTAAGCACATTTTCATAAATTTTACTTCGATGATGTGTATACACATTTAAAGTGGAAAGTTTTAAGGTGCTATACTGTAAATAATCCTTTTTAAAGTCTTTATTTTAACTATTATTTAAAAAGAATAGAGTGCGTTATTTATAAATTTTCAATTCTTTTGTGTAACTGCAATACGGAAAATACGCGTCCTAAAGCATATATCAAATACAAGACAAGAATGAAAATATCCGAAGTAAAGTAACAGCCGATTTTCGAATTGTCCCACAGCTGGGCAAAGGCCTCCTCTAGATTGAGGGTATAGGACATAGTTCACCACGCGGCCCCAGTGCGGATTGGTGAACTTCGCATATTAGATATGCAGGTTTCCTCACGATCTTTTCCTTCACCGCCGAGCACGTGGTAAATCAGCACTTAA
>DWHK01000525.1:0-13642 GCA_018247855.1 Graphium androcles | reverse complement strand
CCTCCATAGACCTTGTCGATATGACATATTTTTTGGGATTGATGCTTTATTTTATTTTTTTAATTATATATTCATAGTAATTTTAACTATGCTCTTCCGAAGTTTTTTTTTTTATAGGAAAGGTTGGCAAACGAGCAGACGGTTCACCTGATGTTATGTGATCCCATCGCCCATGAACACACACAACTTCCGAAGGGTTGAGTGTGCGTGGCCAGCCTTGGAAATTGGATAAAACAGGTTAAAGAGTAGGATGGGGTTGGATTATATTAAGGATTTGGTGGGGAAAGGAGTGGGCAAAGAAGAAGGTAGGAATAGCTATTCGGCAACCCTAAGAGCCATGCATACTTATTTTATGCTGGCTCTGTAAAGGGTGGTGTTACCTCCCCGGGCGAGCATGGCCATAGAAGAGCAGCAAAAGCTGTATGAAGGATGTTATGCTCTACCACCGCGAATTGAAGTATTTGCCACTAATATGGAAGTCTGGTCTAGGTATTCGGTCTGGTATATGGTCTAACCACTACTACTGAGCAACTCTTGTATACATATATCACACCCACGATTTCGAAGGAGCCATATATACAAAAATATTTCCTAAAAACCGATAGAAGAAATCGTTACACATATTTACTTTTAAAATAAATATTTTTTGTAGTAAAGCAGCAATTGCGTATAGCTCGTTAAAGCAGATTACTAATAAAACTGATAACTAAAATGGAATAATTCATAAGAGACTAGATAAAAAAAGAAAAAAAAATTGGACTAAAATGCATCCCTTATTAATAAAAAAATTATATTTTAAGATTAATTGAAACATTTTAATAATACATAGCTTTGCTACGTAAAGAGCTTTAAAATATTTTATGCACAACAATAAATAAAACAATTGCAGTCTGCGATTCATTAAACATTGCCAGAAACAATACGAAATCGCGTTGTGCTGAGTTAAGATTCGCGAGAAATGACCTAATTAGCGTCAAACAATGTGCAACAACGGAGTCCCACGCTTAGTGGTAAAATGCAATTCTGACCCCAACCTACCTTAAAAACTTTGCTAAACTTTTTTAAACGAAAGTGTTTTGCATAATTTATTAATCGAACAATTTTTATCATATATCTTTATATTATATACAGATGTTCTGTGAGTGTGTTCGTAATTAAAATCCTCCTAAACGGGTGGAACGATTTTAATAAAATTTTGTATGTTCGGGTAGACTCCAGGATGGTTTAGATTCACAATTGGACCCGGTAGGTGGCGTTCCTATCGGTTGTTCGAGTAGGACGTCTGCGAAATCCGCTAATCTATTCAAATAAATAAAATTGGTGTGTCTGTTAGTAATAATAAAATAACCGCTTTTATTACATGCATATAAATGTATATACGGTTCATATACAAAAATAACAATTTTTACATTTTATGTCTGTCTGTCTGTCGGTCTGTTTGTTCCGGCTAATCTCTGGTACGGCTGGACCGATTTTGACAGGACTTCAACTGGCAGATAGCTGATGTAATAAGGAGTAAAATAGGCTTCTTTTATTTTTGAAAATGAATTTGGGTTCCGTATAAAAAATCTATACAAATAAATAAAATCGGACTGTCTGTTTATAATAATAAAATAACCGCTTTTTACTACATGTATATTAATTTATATACGGTACATATACCAAAATAACAGTTTTTATAATTTTTGTCTGTCTGTCCGTTTGTTTGTTTCGAATAATCTCTGGAACGGCTGGACCGATTTTGGGGGGGCTTTCACTGACAGATAGCTGATGTAATAAGGAGTAAAATAAGCTACTTTTATTTTTGAAAAAGAATTTGGGTTTCGTATAAAAAAATTAAAACCTAAAAGCAATATTATGCGGATGAAACCGCAGACAACAGCTAATCATACATAAAATATAAAAGTATGATCATATTAACACAGATGTACCGTTACAGTTTCTTTGGTAATCAAAATGTACGTTGTAAAGTAAATGCTTTTGTAATTTATTAGGTTAACATTTGTCGCTATTCCCTTTAAAAATTAAGTATTGATTACGCAAACCGGGCCTCGTGACTACGCTGGCGTGGATTCCAATTTTGGTTGATTTTTAGAGAAAACCAGTATATTACTCCGTGGTGTAACCAAATTCCGTCAAAAAGTTTTTGCGAACTAAGAACGCATAATCAGATACCGAAAAAGGGCTATAAACCACTAAATGCATAAATTATATGTATATCTTTAACTGAGTTACCCATCCGGTTTTACCAGTTTTGGACAAGACTTTATTTTAAAAACCTTCGACATCGCGAGAGGTATTAAAAGCTTTTTTTTTAATTTCTTCTATTTTATTATATTTAGGTATTAATAATATAAATAAAAAAACCAGCATCCCATACATAATGTTAAATAAAATTTTACAATAACAAAAAAATATGACGGCATCACGTTGCGAAATCTTATACCAAATGACACTTAAACCAACTAATTGTAAGCAACAAGCTTTATACAGACCAAACTGAGTATATCGTCACATTATTTCGTAAACTGAGCGACACCGGACCAAAATTGGCATCGATGACGAATGGAAACAACATAATATCAGTGCGAGGGCTCACTCTAGGCCAACGGGTTCAATTATTTGGCACATGGGCATGAGAACGGTAAAAAAGTAAAAAAAGTAAACGTAATAGCCTATTTTCAAATTGTCACACAGCTGGGCAAAGGAATCCTCTAGAAGAGGGTATGGGGCATATGAAACCACGCGGCCCCAATGCAGATTGGCGAACTTCAAGTATTAAATGCTAGCCATGCCCTCGGCTCCGTCCGCCTGGCATTGTCCGTAACAAACAACTTCTTTAGCTTATATTTTGAGAAATTTACACTTATCATAATTTATAGTCTATACGTTATTTTGGTGTATAAGCTATATTGCTGTAAAATGTCATCAGTCAGTTCAGTAGTTTTTGCATGAATGAGTCACAAACTTCAAATCCATCCTCACAAACTTAGTAGTTAGATGCAGTTTTCCTCGCGATGTTTTGCTTTACCGCCATGAGAACGGTATAATGTAATAACTCACCACCGCGCCATGATCCAAAACTTTAAACAAAACAATGTAGGCGCACGAAAACAAGGTCGGAGCGACTATAATTTTCAGTAAACAGAACCTGAAATACGCGAACATAATTATTGCGTCGGACTGACGTTGCAACCGCGCAAACCACAAGACTATTAATCCCATAAGTTATGTCGACTAAATATTTACGCTAGGATTTATATATATATATATATAGGATATACGTGTACTTCTTTTTTCTTAATATAAAAAAAATATAGGAATGATGGAATTTTGCGCAAAAAATTACCGGCGTGACACAATTAGGTATTCGTCTCGGTTATCTTTGTCTATTTGTTCCTAAAAAAAATCAATTGTAGAATCTCGTTGTTGCATTGCACAGATTTGCTAAAGTAGACATTGATTAATTAACTATTGGTATTTAGCGTTGACATTCTATTCATCCTGTCTAAAAACAGATAGTGTCAACAAAGACCTAGCTAAACCCGACTGCACTTCAAAGTGGCAGATTGATATTAATTTTTAGAATAGAACTGCTGAATGTACATAGATTTACGGAGAAAATACATAATTTAAGGAAAGCTTACTATTTCCTCTTGTGGCCATGGAAATTTTGGGACAAAAAATATTTGAACTCATACTCTCATTTAATCTGCAAATCATATTACATATATCCTTCTGAAGTTTTACTTTGGAAGATTTTTTTTAATTAAAGGTTGGCAAACGAGTAGACGGTTCATCGATCCTATCGCCTATAGACACACAATATCCGGAGAGTCGCGTGTGCGTTGTCAGCCTGGAAATCGGATATAACAGGTTCATTAGGTAGGATATAGGCCCGAGAACATATCAAGGATTTGGAGGGGAAAGGAGTAGAAAAAGAAAAGGATAGAAGTAGCCATTCGGCAATCTAAAAATTCACGCATACTTTATTTTATGCCGATTTTGTGTACTTCCCCGGCCGAACGCGACCTTAGAAGAGCAGCAAGAGCTGTGAAAGCTGTTATGCTCTACCACCTAAAAGGAGATTTAGTTGAAATTTTACTAACGTAACCGCCGGACACTACTTTAATGTTTTCCGTATAGGCAAAATTTGTGCTTTACCTATCGATCATATTCAATGTCGGAAACGATCTCCTTTACCAAAGAATACTGTCACTTTACTGTTATTATATTATAAGTAATGAAATTGATTAATCCCTATCGTATTACTTAATTGACATCCACGCGACTATCGCCGCGGGGAACCAATATTAAATAATAAACGTCGTTTTGTTATAAATGTCTTTGAATGTTTAAAGTCACGGCTACTATCAAATAGAGTCTAAGATTGTTTTAGCAAATCGACAAATATGCGTAGTAAATGAAAACCGAGAGTAAATTATAGTCGAAAGCAAACTTTATACAGATAGCGTGTGATCACGAATGCCGTATTTGCATATAGTTTAGTTAGTAGACGCGGTAACGTAAATTACTCAATGCCAGATACGCAGGGGGAGCGGATTATGTAAACTTTGTCAGCTAATGTTATACAAATGTAAGTGTTGTACATCTCTTTGAGACATGCAAGAAAACCCAAAATATACTGATTTTTACAAAATTATTTTCACAGAAAACCCCAAAAAAAAAAGCCATCCAACGCTTTAGATTCCAACGCTTTTTCATTTCATTTCATCAATAAAATGTCTATATTTGTTAACTTCATACTCATGCTTCCATTTGATTTTATACTATAATCAAATGGAAGCATGAGTATGATATATATATATTAAATTTGTCAAATAAATTAGCATCCAATATAACATTTTTTGTTCACTCTGGATTTGTCTATAGATTAGATTGTATTGACGAAGATTAGACGAAGAGTAAATTCAAGGAAAGGATGCTGGCAAGGAGAAAGACAAGCATTCACAATAGATGACGAATCACGAGGACAAACATACAATCAATGCTCAAAAAAAAGTTGACCTCGAATTCAATTTAATGGTGCACCAGTATCTAGTAAATCCAGTTACTGTACATAGTGTGTGTTTGTACGTATATTTATGTATATTGTAATTGATCAAAGGCATGTAATATATATGAAACCTAAAATACTTGTCTACATACATTAATAATAAAACAGGAATTAAATTATTAACTGCTGAAAAATTGTAATATACGTGTAGCAAATAGTTTTCAATTTTGGCATTAAACAATTTCTAATAACGTACAGTATGGAAATATTATGATTCGAGTGAAACAATCGTCAGTTTACTCGCCAGAATCATGATTCATATTCGAAGTGGAAAACGCAGCAATGTAAGCCAGTAAGAATAATGTCAGCAACTCGTAAAACTAGAAGTATTAATTTCTAAATAGTAATTATTATATAGATAAAGGATGTAACTGAAACTGCCTCCGTAGCCTAGTGGTATAGGCTCTTGCTTTACGAACCGCAGGTCGTGGCTTCGAATCCCGCGGGGGGACAATGACTTTGTGTTGTTGTTTCTTAGTTGGGTTAGAGCAATACGGGCTGATCACCCGATTGCCTGAAAATTAAGACGATCCATGCGTTGGATGGGCATGTAAAAAGTCGGTCCCGGTTGTCAAGAATACCTTTGACAAACGTTAACAGGATGTCAGTGCCTTGATATATCCTGACAACTAATCCATCCATCGAATTCAGTTTATCCCTTTGGGTTGTAGAGATCAGATGCCAATCGCTCTGTGTAAAATCTGATATTCAGGTAAAATTCGGTTGGATTAGAAGCCGACCCCGAGTAATTTGGGAATAGGGCTAGGAGGATGGAGATTATAGTACTTTTTATGTTTTACTTATAACCTGTTTATGAAGTTCAGCATAACATTTTAACTATCACTCTTTATTTATACGGCTCAAACTGTAATTTCTCGTAGTAACATACGTCTTGCTGTTTTTCCCCATGTAATCTCTTTCTGTTTGACGCGGGTTGGGGTTCCGAAGCTAAGAAGTATTTTCATATAAATTTTTGTTTACACATTTGTAACCAGTAACCATGTTATATTTACAATTCAGTGCGCTCCGCTTGCGGTTTGTTAATTTGATTCATCTTGTTTTACTCAATTCTGTTCTTTATTTCAGATATATTTACATAAGTCGTTTAAAATATGCGTAGTTAAATTGGATTGCATTTTAAACTACGTTATAAAATAAATTATCATACATTTATTTATGTAGATTGTTTTATGTTAATTAAATGTCCAACTTCCTCTTTCCGTTTTCACTTTGATGATAATAAATTCGCTTCCATTTTTTATATTTCGCTACACAGCATCAATATTTCATATTAAATGCTCTTCAATTTAAATGCTGTTTTTATCATGTGCTGTAATATTTTTACCAACGCTTCACACAAGCAGATATAAATAAAATTAATTGAATATATATATTTTAAAAACACTGCCCTTATTATAAAATGTAGGTCTTGTGTTACAAGGGCGTTGTACAACCATAAATCACACAAAGACAAACATCACGACTGACGATATGAAACAAATATTTGTAGTTCGTACTAATATTTGCTCCGGGTGGGATACAACCCACGACTTGCGATGCCGCAGCCTACAACTTAGTAACTGCGCCAAAGGGTACTAATGTGTGTCTGCATCTGAATCTGCTCGCTTACTAACTTTTATCTATATAATAAAGAGAACAAGTACGAATTACAAGAATCTTAAAATTGCTAAATAAGTTTTATTCTATCTAACTATATATATACTATTCATACGGTTAGAAAATATGGTGCCATAGATACATTCACTGACACACAGGAAGTCAGACACATAGCATAAATTTTATAACACGCTTCTTTTGCGACGGGGGTTAAGAAGTAGTAAATACCCTCGTTTATACAGCTTATGAAAATAATTTGTCGAGAGAAGCTCTCAGCACCTCGCGCGAGTTGCTATTGGTCATTCCCAGCTGAATAACACTGCGAAACAGTTTTACTCGCTCGCAATTAATTTGTAAGAGTCAGCCTCTGAGGCGCTCGTCGTTCGCAAGGAGAACGGGTAACAATTTTAGAACTATCGCAGACGTATGCGGCAAAACACACTACATATTACCAGAGAGCGGGTGAAACTTTAATGACTTGAACGATACACTCTACTTAGAAATACACAGTTTGTGACGTTGAAATTCATAAAAAATGGATGAAAATCATAGTAGATTTCACAAAGATTTATTAAAAGGTTCCATTTTTGTTTTGTTGTATGTTCTGGCATATTTACTAACATAAATTGTATACCGTATAACTAAAAAAGAAATCTTAGCGCCAAAAATACTTGTTTAATATTAAACCCTTACTTTTTATATGAAAACAGAAACCTGTAACAAAATGTCAACCTTCCGACTCTACATAAGGACTCGCTCTATTATCGTGTATTCATGCTCGAGCAGAAGAATGAGTTCACTTTGTATTCACGCTTAGTTAATACATTTCAATGCAAAATGCCACAACGGAAAGTATTCAAAGTGACTACGCCCGACTTCATACTTCGTATTATGCATACGAATACATGAATATCGAATAATATCGTTCAAAGTCAAAGAAATACTTTCCCTCGTAATAAAGTCGGTGTTCAAAGTTATGTTGGCTCAGTCGACCGCGACCGCGATTGACCAATCCCTTGAAGAACTTCACAGGAATTAGACGCCCGCTTGGAACGAAGAACAATTTATACTTTGGTTAAGCGAAAAGTTTTAATCAACACTGAGTTGCCGTATTTAAATTTTAATTATGTTATATATTGATTTTTAACTCTCGACTCGAAAAGGACCTGTCTGTATGTGTGTGTATCTGCCTGTGGCATCGTAGCTCCCGTACGGATGAACCGATTTTGATTTTGTTTTTTTATATTCATAGGATTTTTTTGATTTCTTACATTCAATCAAATGAGAATTGCTCATGTAAATATGAACATTGTGTCTAATGAGGCTCATAAGACAGGCATACCATTTTACATATATACATATTTATACCTCCTCCATCGAGTTTCCTTATCAATGCAAGCTGTTTGCTCTACCATCTAGAAAACCTGCTGGTATTAAGAATTATTTATCTAGAGTTGGAACCATGTCTCTCCTGGTTCCAACACTAGTGTGTCGTCATAAATATTATAGTGTTCGAAGCATCGATCCTTACATTAAATTCAAAACAAACGCGATAGCATCAGTTAAGAAAGTTAATTTATTATAAATTATCTGTAGCCTCAAAATCTATACAGTATCTAGTAGCAAGTTATAGTCTGTTATTAAGTTTATAATCAAGGCAATATTTATACGAAAATCATAATCTGAGGTCTAAGATAGTTTGTCACTGTTTGTGTTCATAAAGACATTTTGATAACTCACTGCTCAAAAGTGTACTTGTAATAGTGTTCAACTATTTTATTTTAAACCTATTCGCTTATATTGCACATCTATACATTATGCCTGAGCCGTGTTGTTCTTGCGACTTGCGTTGCAGTAATCATTTATCCGTCACCATACTATCGCTTTCTTAAGTGTAAATAAGAAAACATATATATGAACCACAGAGTATTACCTATAATTTGGTATTTTTAAAGTTAGGATAAATATTTTATCTCTTGTGATATTGCCTTTTTGAATTTTCCCTATTGTTTTTCCATACCTGGAGGTTTAAAAAATCAACTCTCTCAGTCTACGCGATCAAAACGTATGGCCGTTTATATCGCATATGTATATTCGCAATGGGAATCAAAAACTATAGGGTACTTTCTGTTGATCTAGAATCATTAAATTTGGCAAGAAACAATATCTCGTAGCACATGTATAAGAAAAAAATTCCGAAAACCGTAAATTTTTTGCTTTGTGTGTTGCTGGAATCCTTAGTGCGCGAGTCCAACACGCACTTGTCCAGTTTTATTGTATATTTTCTATATGTCTTTACACATATAGACTTTAATAACGCTAACTTCACGCTCTTCCGTGCAAGAAGTAAGCCTATAGTACTATTCGTGCTACCTAAATATTTTCCAAAAAGAAACTCAATGATTATTTTCGTACATTTTCTTTTCATACACATTTTCCGTCGACTTGTACTGCAGACTGAAGTCTAACGCGCTTTACGTGTCTCGCCGATATGAAACCGTTGATAGAATCAGTTCAACATTAACCTGACCACGTAATAACGTTGCCACGTGCTGCTCGTAAATCCAGTTCGGGGCGTGACCTCCGCTGCTTTACGATCTCATTGTGGTTTCACCTCGACGAAACATTAGGTTATTTCGTTTGGGGACAGACAGGCTATTCAAAGTTGTTCATTGGATCGTGAGATCTAATTACTGTTACAGCTTTCACAGATGACTCATTCCTTGTGTTAGTGTTATTTTCTTACTTGGTGACTTGCATTGCAATTTTTTGGCAATCGACCTCGATTATTGACAGTCCAGTGTGCCTCTTCAGAAGCAATTACCACCAGAGGTATTTTCAGACATGACTTAAGAACATTAAAATGGAAAGCTTATTCAGTTCTTAAAGGCCAACAATCCTCTTGTAAAGCCTCTGATGTTGATAGAGTCCAAGGGTGGATGTGATCAGCATCAGGTGAGGCCGTTACTCGTTTGTTTCCTGTATAAAAAATCAATGAGGACCTAGAGCAGACATATAGCTTTTGCTATTCAAATATCCAGCTCTTGCGGGGAAGTACTATGTAGAAAAACACTTAGAAAACACAAGTATCTTTTGAATTTCTTTTTATGAGGTAGAATCTTATCTTCATATCAGTGGGAACTGCTGTTTTTATTTGTTATTTGTGTCACTTAAAATCAGGTAAACAGCCTGTCTACACCTAAAAATAATAACCTATTGTCATATAAACTTGTTACACTGATTCCGATCATCATAAAGTCTATATGTCTATAGTGCTTAACACCAGAATAATCCCTAATATGGGACTATCCTTGAAATATGTAAAATTGTTATAAAAGAACCCGTAAAACTATTTATTTATTAATATTATTATTCAGTCTTATTCTGATCTTCGTTCTTATCTTCTTACATACATATATCTATACATATAGATATACATATGTCTATACATATATGTGTTGAAATATATAGACGCTTGATTTAAAGCACACTTGTAGTGCTTTTTAGACGGTACATAGATTTTTGAGAACTTCAATTTTCTGGCATGTGACCCGTAACGGATTTAACGCGTCTCTTCTCGCCTTCTTCTCGTCTAGATTACGGCGGTATCGTAAATTAAATTATCGCTCCGTGCTGTGTTTGCATACGATTATATGGCAACCCATATATACTTAGCGGCATGATCTAAAAAGTTGGTACGTGTGAATCGACCAGTAGTATATTTTGTAAACATGAACAGATGAAGGGTTCATAATCTTTTGATTGGCATATTCCTGAAGAGTATTATTGCACTTTTATAATTGCCAATGATATGCGTCTTACTGATATGGCTTTACTATATGTTGAAACACATATGCTTGTGAAACTGACACTATAAATTAGTTAAAGATAATTCATAAAGACGATACACTAGAACATTAGTCGTTAAAATATTAGCCGCGAGCGTGTCTAACATGTTAAAATATGTCTTAATGGCCGTGGACTTTCGTTTCACGCGCGATTAATTAAAGATAATTATATTATGATGGCGATTTGACTGGAATATCAACTTTCACCTTAAATCCAAAATTTTAATAAGGTTTAAAATAGAATTTTGTAAAACCCGATTTATAGCTCACGTACGCCATACGTGGAAATGCAAAATTTCAGTGTATAGAACCTTATGGTATCAGTATATCAGGTTATTTCGTTTTTAAAAGTATATATTATTTATATACAGTACGCTACACTCTCGTAGCATGTTTAGGGAACAGAGCATTGAAAATACTACATTTATGCTCAATTTAATTTAAAGAGGTGCTTAGATTTTGCAAAAACGAGTTTGCTATTTCGGCCAAGAACCCGTACGATCACATATAAGCAATATCGCTAAGATATACTTCGTCTTCTGTCATAAATTGTTTATAAGTATATCAGTTCTATTTCGCTTTTAAAAGTATAGAATATTCATATACAGTATACTACACTTTAGCAGTGGTGAGAAATCTGATTCTATTCAAAAATCCATCCACATGTTTAGGGAATAGAGTGAAGACTACATTTATGCCCAATATATTTTAAAGAGGCACTGTATTCAGGCAGGTTATTTCGTTTTAAAAGTATAGAATATTTATATACAGTATGCTACACTCTCGTAGCTTTTACAAATGTGATTATATTTCAAAATAGGAATCTTCACAATAATCAATATATTTTAAAGAGGTGCTTAGTATTTTACAAAGACGAGTTTGTTAGTTGAAAAAAGTTTGACAAAAACCCGTACGATCACGTATAAGCGAAATTTCTAAGAAAGACCTACTTCGGCCTCTGTCATGAAACGTTTATGAGTTCGAACTCCGATCACGCTTCCGCCGACGATATCCCCGCCAATACATCAGCTCCGTCGCTATCAACAAGTGGCGATGCCCATAAATCGCAGCCGCACCGCCTTAATTCCACCGCGACCCCAAAAAGGTCCGAAACAGGCAGTTTTATTCGGCCGCATGAAATAAGACATTCCATTTGTTTCCGCCGTGACACGCTTTGAGGCGCGATATTTCATTGAATATCCCATTTTGTGTTCCCCAGTGGCCATTATTTACATGAGAATGTGTAGTGAATAACGCAGAAATGCACGTTTGTGTAAGTGAACCCAATCTTTGTGTGAAAAAAGTCCATTTATTATTTTGTTAGTCTCTGTTGTGTGGGTTTCGATTTTATTACAATTTTCGTTTTTGGTGTTTTATTTGACATTCACCGACAAAACTAAAATTTGCTGAATCGTTATTAAACAACAGACGGACTAACAAATATACTTATGCATTCATAAAAGTACTTAATGAATATATACTTAATACATTTTTAGCAAAACAGAATCCTGACTCACGTAAATAGAATCTGAAATATATTTCATCTATATTCTAGAGTCATAAAAATTGCTAAAGCCGAACAAAGAAATAATCGGAGAGCAAACTAAGTGGGTGTAGATTTAATAATCCGCTTCATTTGAAAAAGATTCAAATTCATTTAAATCCAGCAAAGTAACAGGGTGGCTGGTAGGCTAACTTATGTAATTGCCTCCAACTGAATTATGGGGACAGTTGGGAACAATCCGAACAATGCAGCGGTAAAGCTGTGGCTTCAACCTGCGGCTGGATAATCCAGCGCTTCCAACTGACCCGCAGCTATCTCGGCGAGACACTCATATTTTCGGCTCCAACGCTAATCCTGCTACGGAATGGGGATTCCTTGTATACACAGGATTGCGTAACACGGATAATGTGTATATAAATTACTGGAACGGCCGCCTTTGTCACTCGCTGCCTATTTCTATTACAATTGGCCCTTAATTTCAATTTAAAGCTTTCTCCAAGCGCGTTTTTTTAGTGTCGTCTTTATAAATAGGCTTATTTATTCGATCTATATTCTAAAAAAATTTGAATATAAACGGAATGGTATACTTTATACGTATTCTGTTAACATGTTTCTGTTTTGGTAACTATTGAATTGAAATAGAACCGTATGTTATTTCATTTTCACTGTAGTTATTTAGACAATCAAACATTACTTATTTCACAGTTTCATTCTCAAGAGACTATCATCTTTATCTTGGTTACAAAATAGTAAAAAGACGTAATTGATCCCTTCTGAAATTCCCCTGTATTAAAATCACGAAAGTTAATCTTAATTTGATTATTGCTTCTATATTCTTTTAGAACTATTTTTACATTTCATAATAACAATCTGAATATATTAACTTAAAAATAATAATAATATTTTCTTAAATTACACACAATCATGTAATTCGGATAACTTTTCCAGTAAATTCCAGTGAATGGTTTCCATCAAATTCCATATATCTTTACTTATCGCGGCAAGGGAAAGTTTCAATTGAGCCGACCTGAGTAGGGAGAAAAATTGACAAAGTTTCTTCTTTTGACAATATTGAGGTGACTCGACAATCTGTTCCCTATGATAATAATGTTCCGATAAATACTGCGGGAGAAGCTTTTTTTTACATATCGTTTGTTGGTATTAAGAAGATTTTTTCCTATTACCTTTGATGGTTCTGTTACCTTTTAGTCTTATTTTGACATTTTTAATTCAAATGTGTTTCATGTGATACAAAGCGAAGATCTCTTTGGTTACGCTTAAGTATAGTACCCATGAAAATAAGATCAATAAAGATGTTTTTTATATAGCAATGCTCTTATTATGGTCAAATAAAAGAATAGAAAGATAAAAACTCATTTTGTATTACTACTTGCTTACACTTGAATCCAAAATCAACCTAAATATGAGATATTAAAACGCTCTATAGTCAGTATAAAGAAGCAAGGTGTCTTTTATTTCGACAAATATTATTTCTAAAATTATTATTAATTGACCGAGCGAGCGAAGCGAGTGAGTTTTACAATTACAGCTGGGGCGAAAACGCATTTTATGTAGGTATGTATGTATGTATATATG
>DWHK01000524.1:0-13646 GCA_018247855.1 Graphium androcles | reverse complement strand
GTCTGGTACTTGCATGGCGGCACATTGGGAGGTAATTTTGATGATGTAAATAACGATCTTATCCTAATTATTAAATAATTGAAAGAAAGAAGAAAATTGGTCTTGACTTAAATATTTCCAAATGTGAAATTTTCTTTTCTGAGAAAATTTCTATTTTGGATAAAATTCGATTTACTTAAAATTTTACTACAATATCTCCCGGTATTAAAGAAGTGTGTGCGGATTCACTTTACCTCTTAGGTGCTCCTCTGTTATCGCAAAGTTTTGAACCTCTTTTAAACGTAAAACTTTTCCAATTTTTGGTAAATGTTTTGAAATGAACACATCGCACATAGCGCTTACCAGACATAGTGTCCTAGTTCCCAAATTCAACTACTTTCTTCGTTCGAGTCCAGTTTGAAAATATACTGATCTTTTTAAAGAAATTGATTTGAGTCTTAAGACAACTTGGAAAAAAATTCTGAATTTATTTTTTTATGAATCAAGCTGACTCAAGTGGCATTACAAGTGGCTGGACCCATACGCTTCGGTGGTATTGGTGTTAGGAAAATTTCAAGTATTGCTTTGCAGGCTTTGCTTGCTTCCGTGCATAGTAACACTGATTTAAGCCACAAATCTCTTCTATGTAGAAAATGTAAGGATGTCTTGGGTGGCTATGTGCTCCAATAAAAATATTCCACTGGAAGTTCACCAACAAAACAGTGGGATATTCCATTCGTGCATAAAATACACCTGGAATCGTTCCAAACTGGATAATGATACGGACCACGCCCGTTTTCTTACCGTCTCATCAAAGGAAACGAGCCACTGGTTACGCGCTCTACCATCTTTAGGTACATTGCTGGATGGCGAAAGCTTGCGCGTTGCTGCGGGAATCCATTTCCTACCTCCGACATGCGAACCACATATTTATTTGTGCATGTCGTTTTAATGTAAATTGATTTGAATTACACGGACTAGCGTGTCAGACGAGTGCTAGCCGTTTTTGCCGACACGGCTCTCTGAACGAATTCATCCGGAGGGCACTTGCTTTAATAAATTTTCTCTCTATTCTTTCTTTGCCTTGCCTTCTGCAATTTTTCGTGATGATGGCAAGAGTCCCGATGGCTTCACTTTAATCCCTTGGGATTGAGGCAAAGCCCTTGTTTGGGACGCTACTTGCGTAGACACATTGGTTGCCTTTTATCTAAGGGGAGGGCTGAGGAGGTATCAGATCAGGAGGTATAGTGCGGACTACTTATTTGTCCCACTTGCTATAGAGACGTTAGGTCCGTGGAGTCCAAAAGCAAATTCCTTAAAGTATATTTTCTAAGATTAATGTTATAACTGGCGACAAGAGATCTGGTTCTTTTATCGCGCAACGGTCAAGTAAAATTATTCAGCGAGGGAATGCAGCCAGCTTTCTTGGCACCAAGTTTGCTAGCATTACCAAAACAGCCTTGCTTGACAACGCTAGACCAATTTTATGTACGTGATTTTAACAGATTTAAAAAGTCTAATAATATTCATCAATAAGTTATAAAAAGACACGCAAAGAAATAGATAGCGATGTACCTAATACACGACGAAAATTTGGATATTATTTTCACGGATTATAATAAAAAAGGATTCTCTTTTTTTTACTTAAATCGTTTTATTTGTTTGGTCTATCGAGATATTTTAATCAAAAATTTTAACAAAATAATCATATTTCTTATGTAAAAAAAATAATAATCATTCCGAGTATTATTTTTTACATAAGAAACCTACTTCTTGACATAATTTCTTTAATATTAAATGAATTTTATAAGAAATATATTATGTAAATGTGAAAGACATAAAATATATGCCTTTGACATAAGCAGTATATATACAGGTTGCACCTGGTCCTGGTCCACAGCACGGCGGACAGTGACCTAGGCTACGCACTGCTGCATTGTTTTAGAAAATAGTACATATCAAATATTTTAAGTAATATATCTTATTATTTTATTCCTCGTTAAATTAGTGAATCGATCGCATGTAACAGTTAAGGGGCTATAATAAAAGTATGAAATTTAAAAGGCTTCAAATTATACAAAAATACTTACTTTTTTGGCATATTTTTTTTTTTTATAACATCACCAATCTTTCATCACGCCCCGGGATGACTTAGAGAGAACGCTCAGTGATATTAAGTCCGTCCTTTTATTTAAGGTTTTAAAATAAATTATAAATGAATAAATAAAAAATTAGTCGCTTACTGCCATAATGAACATCATTATGGCAGTAAACGTCTAACTTCACATTAGATAGTCAATTTACGTGCTAAATACCATAGTTAGTAAAATTTATTGGCGCGGAAATAATTGAAACGAGCCAGGTGGCCCAGGTAGAAATAGTGCCAAGGTGCAACAGGTTCGCCTATATATCAAATAATTTCAACAAAAATCAATTGTACAAAAATAACCTACAGATTTATATAGCAGTAAAAGAAAGTAGAGTATATAGCAGTAAAAGAAAAAGATAAATAAATATAGATAAATAACTAACTTGATAGACGTTGTCCTGCCCAACCTTGGTAACCGATAACAGCGGTAGAATTTAACCACCACTGTTACAATCAGATCACTGTTGAATAAAAAAAAGATGTAAAAAAGATTAAATATTATGACAGCTAAGATACTAATCACAACATATTTTTATGTTAGTTAAAACGAAATTTAACAATGTATTTCTATTATCGTTAATTCAAACAGCTTTTAAGTTTTTAGTGAATGAACCACCATCAGAATTTAGAAAAGTAGACGTTGGTTGTATCAACTTTATAGCTAAGGGACATATGTATAATCACAATTAATCTTTTGGGAGCACTTACTGCAAAATATTTAAAAAAAGTCTGTTTCATAGCCAAATCTCTTAATATTAAAATTAAAAGAAAGAATGCAGCTGACAAAATTGAAGTGCCTTAGAAAGTTATTAATAATTACTCATAGTAAATCTGAAATAATCACTCATGGCATCGCATCTTCTTTTTTTTAATGGCGATTTATTTATATTCGCCAATGCTCAATGTAGATATAGGATATGAAGTTGTTTTGCCTTCAATATGATTTGACACAATAGAGGCAAAAAGGATGGAAATGCTAGGTGGCTATATTGAATTTAAAAAACCAGGGCTTAATAGGAATAATAATAGGCTGGATTGCAAAATAATGTTTGCCCTTCAAAGAAGATGCCCTCAGTTCATTCCAATTTGAATTAATTTTGCTTTAGCTAATAAGACCAAGTCATTGGAATATGTTATGTTCGTGGGCAAACCTATACAAATAGCATTTTTAACCAGGATATCAGCAGTCTCATTCCCACAAATTTTACTATGACTAGGAATCCAAGCTAAAGATACCTGTAAGTTTCTAGTATGGTATCTGTACAAGATATCTTAATACAAAGAATTAGAGGAATTTTAATTTTACTCTAAATTGGTTACGTAAGATAGCTAATAAGTAGCTTTTAGAGTCAGTGAATATAACAGATTTTTTTCAGGTCATGTGTATCAATATATAAGGTTAGTAAATTGCAATAGCCTCAGCAGTAAATACAGATGATTTCGGTGGGCATTTACAATTGAGGATAATCTTATATTGGGGAATCCAAACTGCTGCTCCAGAACAACCACTTTCAACTAATTTCGAAGCGTCAACTAATTTTGGCCATGTTTAATTTTAACTTAGCGAAATGAGAATTTTTTTTCAATATCTAGCTCTAACTAGATGTATATCAGGCTTGAAAGCTATTGCTTCATAAGGAATGTCAAATAGGTGATTTCTTTTAAATTGGTAAATGGGACAAGGAAAATGGAGAAATGTGATCATACTGTTAAACAAACAAGGAGTATTTTTGTGGACTCAATAACTGCCTGAGTGTATGATATATTTAGAGGAGGGATATATTCAGATAGGTGGTGTAGTTTAGGGATTATAGGATGGACCGAAAATTGACAGATCTTGTGAAAGAACCTGTCTTTAAGACACTGCCTTCTTAAACTAAGAGGAGGATCAACGCACTCCACCTATAAATCATTAATTGGGGATGTCTACATTGCACCTAAAATTGTATGGAGAACTATACTTTGAATTTTGACTACAACTTTAAGGGATGCTTCACTGCAGGGATCAAAAAGAAAGCATCCATAGTCAATCTGACTGCGAACCAATGCATTATAAAGTAATTTTTGGGAAAAGGGATGAGCACCCTACCATACACCACCAGAATGAGTAAATAAGAATGGAGTAAATTGTATTAAAATTTTTCTCACATGATGAACAAACGATAACTTACGAGTTAAGAATACACCTAAAAACTTGACAGTATAATTTAAAGGGATATGTTGATTATATATGCTTTGATTACATAAGATATGCTAATTGATGGAAGACTTCTACGACGAGAAAACACTACAACACTAGATACTATTGGATGGAGAAAGTGATATGCCATGTTCAGTTAACCAATCTTACAAATAAAACATAGAAGAGTTAAGGCAAGAGCATGCTACAGCAAGGTTTATCAGGTACTAATGTACAAAGTTAGGTCACCTACATATTGAAGAACGTTATAAAAGGAATTAACGGTAAGTTTTAAATTATAAGTGGAATATTATAATAATCCTGAGGCAGGCCTTTTCCAAACAGTTCTTGGTGAATAGAATAAGCTATGAACATTTAATAAACTCTCCATTGTATAAAATCCTTTTCGAAATCCAAACTAAGTCTTAGGTAAAATTTTCGACTTTCCATATACCATTTTAATTTATTTTTTATTAAATATTCAAGAATTTTAGAAATGTCTTGTACATGACAAATCAATTGCCGAAATCCTGATGAACCAATCCCACATTTTCTAAGCTTTGGATTAGGTAAAATAATTTGCGTTTTTCATTTCTTAGGAGGAACATTTGTCGTAAAAATTGAATTGAGGATATTTAATAGCACTGCTTTGGTTCTATCAGAGCTATTAAATATAAATGAATATGGAATACCATCAATGCCAGGACAGACTTTAGGACTAGATAGAAGGAGGAGTTCTTGTAGGTAGAAGGGGGAATTAAATTTATCCGAAACACGGTTAACACATGAATTAAAAATGTATATACGAGTATACTGAGGGAGGAGCCAGTTTACTTAGCAAGGCACCAGCACAGTTAGAAGGGACATTAAAAAGCACATTTTCATCTACTACATTACACAGCGAAACCTTTTAATATTTTTCCACATAAGTGGTGGACGAGTGCCGGGTGACATAGATTTGTAAAACTGCCAGCCACATTGTTTCTTTTGCTTAAGGAGTTTAATAGTTTTGGCAGCAATATTTTTATAATAAATATAGTTTTCTTTACTCATAGTTAGAGTGTATGAGTGATCAGCCACTTTCTTTTTCTTAATAACTATGGTATAATCATGATTTCCTGGTCCCATTATTGGGAAGATGTAAGATTTTTTTAAAAGCTTTTTAAAGGGAAATACTTTGTCAGCTACTGATCATTGCATCATTGCAAGTGCAATAGCTTGATGATTTGGAGGTAGTGTTAAAATTTATTTATCTAAAATTGAGCTGCACTATAACCAATTTGCTTTAGACAGCTTATATTTTTGTCTGGGATTAAATTGAGGGACCGGTGCAAGGCAATTAGAGGATGAAATAATAATAGCCATATGACGATGGTAGTATGTGCCACGAAAAAAAAGGGGTAGATTAGAAGAGCAAAGTGTCAGATCTATAGCACTTTTTATATTTTGGATAGGAGGTGTTCGACGAGTTTGGGAGCCATCATTACAGAAACAAAGATCTTAGTTATCTAGAAGTTTTAAGAATAAAGGTGAAAGTGAGTCAGTGTGTTAAAAGCCCCATATTGTATGATGAACATTAAAGTCCCCAAGAATAACAATGGACCTCCCATTGTTACTCTCATGTTATTCTCTCTTAACAGGGAAAGGATTGAAGTATTAGATGCATTTATATACATTGACGGGATAGAGATATTGAATACTTTTATTCCAATAATGTTTATTGAAGGATTATGAGGAGGAAGCGAATGGGAGCAGTGGATATTTTTTTCGAAACTATAATACCTGCATGACCATCATTTCTGTCATCTCTTAGGCAGGAATATCCAGAGATTTGTAAATGAGATCCAGGCTTGAGCCAATTCTTGAATAGCTAGGATAAGGGGATGACTATTATTAATAAGATGAATAACCTCATAATTTTGAATCTCATGTGAATGTTACTGGTAAAAGAAAGGAGCTGAGTAAGTTTATTTTTGATATTGAAGGGGAGTTCAGTATCACTGAACCTAGACAGAATACTGATCAGCATAGTAATTAAAATTTCAAATAAATTGTCATTGGCCAGCAAGGGCACAACCATCAAGTTGAGATGAAAGTAGATCATTAATAATATGAGCTAATCTATCATAACCTTGACTAGCGGCTGGCATGTGTGGGGATCTAGAGATAAGAACAGTTTCCCTACACGAGGTGATTTGAGATGAAGAAAATGTGAAAAAAACATTCTTGATGCAGATGGTTATGAAGCATCAATGTGGGTATTTACTAGGGGCTTTTGGCCATATCTGAAAAAGATCTCCTGACCTGCCGAAATCTAGCAGAAGCCTCTAAATAAGAAATATTTTCCTGAGAGATGCGATACTGTCAAAATGAAAACCACACGCGGCCTCACCATTTGGACATTTGGCTATAAGAATAATGCAAATGGTAAAATTATGTTTTATTATTGATTTATTGCACGGCAAGTTATGTATATAATGCACTGAATAAATAAAAAAACGTTGAAAATACAAAAAGCTTGTGAACTTTAAGAATAATCACTAATCTTTAACGAACGATGAGTCAAGAAGCGCATAAATTTATATTTTTTATTAAACAATCTCTCCTTAAAAAAGTAAAAAGCCATTAAATGATATAGGAATACTTGCTGTATATCAAAAACCATAAGTTTCAGGGTAATTAAATTTTTCACGGGAGTTCCCTCAGTAATTCAATAAAAATAGATCTTACAAAATTTGAAATTTAAGAGGGGTTCGGGTGAAAAATGATTTTCTAGTAACACCGACGTTATAATATTACTTTCAGTAATTAAACGGGAATGAAACTGCGGGGCACAGCTAGTAATACTATAAAATGAACAGCACAACATTTTCAAAATAAACTAATCGTTTAGAAGACTATTCAGAACGTCTAACTATGTAACCGTTTATATCGCCATATATTTTCTTATATGCCGATATAAAAGGCGTCATCCATATTTTCTTTCTTTCTGTTCTTTTTTAAATAAACGCTGCCCTAATTATAAGCTCTATGGCTTGTGTTGCAAGGGTACAACGATTTACATACATAAATGGATGGGAAACATAATGGAAATGGGAATCGAAACCACAACCTGCGATGCCGAAGCCAACAGCGTAGCATGTGCGCCAACCGGTCATCAAGTATCTGCATAGCACTAACCATTTTTGAGCTTCAAATTTTCGAAAATAAACATTAAAACGTATCAAATCCCAAGTAAACATAATAGCCCTACAAAAAAGATGCCGACAGGCCTATTTGACTTAAAAATATATAGCAAAAAAGTGAAATACAAACTAAAGCATGCAAAGGGAAATACGAACTAAAGCATACTAGCCGTATGCGTTTCTCCGTCATCTAAAGTCGAGTTAGATACAAAAACGGGAAAGAGTTATTCTTTGTGCGTTAATTGTTAACAATGGCGTAAGAAATTCCATTAAACAGCGTGAGCAATAGTATTGAATTATTATGTATTACATATCCCGATGATCCATTTCCATCCTTGAAAAACCGTCTTTTTTAAAAAAATCGTTGGCGATTAGCAAACCTACTCCCAAAATTTGCATTATGTCTCGCTACTGCATACAGCAGGAGTCGTCCAACAAAATACCGTAAATACATATATAACAGACACTGCGATATGTATTAAAATCTAATTTATTATTGATTACGTAACCCGTTTTCACTTGACATGATTAATACATTTTTTAAGCGATCCCGTCGCCCATGGACACACACAACATCCAAAAAGTTGGGTGTGCGTTACCACCCTGGGAATTTCGATAAAACAGGTTAATGGGTAGGGGATGGGTTAGGATTTGATGGGGAAAGGAGTGAGAAAAGAGGAGGGTAGGAACGGCCATCTGGCAACTCCAAGTGTCATGCGTACTTTATTTTATGCTGGTACTGTGAAGGGTGGTACCTCCCTGGACGAGCGCAGCCGTAGAAGTGCATCAAAAGCTGTATGAAAGATGTTATGCCATTGACATTGACATTTATGGGTTAAATATAATTTTAAAATGGTTGATTAACAATTAAATTAATTTTTTGCTCGATGACTTACAAATTAAGTCACAAGGCTAATCATACACCAACGTTTTATAACCCATTGGCCATTTACAGAATATAATTAAGAATGTTTATAAAACCCTTTGACGGAAGTAAGCAGCAGAGACGATTTTATTATTAAGTAAAATTAAAACTCTTCAAAATTTAGTATACTTAAGTAAACAAGTCTAAAAATGCTTTCTACTTCGATATTTTGTAACATTTTTAAACATAAGTGTACTATTGTCAGCGACTGACTATAGTTTAACACGAAAGAATAGGCTCTCGGATCATAATCAACACCTTCCAACGGCTATTTCTATGGAAATACAATAATTGTCATTGAATTCAATCATTACACATCTTTCCCTCCATTCTGTAAATATTCAAGCGTTTGTAAAAACAAAACAATCGAACAATTGAACTCAAGAATAATCGTTCAAATGGGACCTTGTCAGTGAATAATTTATCAATCATAATAGTTTTAGCCTACGGAAAAAATGGCTGCCTTTTTCAAATCGAAATACGACGTCAAAATGAGGCCATTTTAAATGTGTTGAGTGATTCGCTTGACTACTTCCTTTTTGGCCTAAAAGACTTTTAACATCGTCGTGGCCTGTATATTTACCATTTAGATACATAAGCACAAGATTTTCCCGATAAATATTATCATTATGCTTAATTAAAGTGTGAAGGGAAAGCTTTGTACTAATAATATTAGAAAATTACATAAAAAATAATTTAAAATGTTAATTTCGAAATTCAACCATTGCGGTAACTCTAATCTACGCCATATAAATAATTGAGAAACAATGTCGATAACATGAAAATAGTAACTATCTGCGACTTTATCAATAAAATTATTATAACAATTTTTCCACATTATGCACAAGATTTGTTACAAAAGATTATATCTGTACATTTATCCTTGCGAATATTATTTGATACACAATTTTTTTCTTAAATCCTGTAATATATTGGAAAGTTTATAAAATAAACTTTTGTGAAAGCTATGCTGTTGTTGTCTCTATAGTTTAATGGTATACAAACCGAAGTTCATGGGTCCAGATATTGTGGAGGATTAAATACTTTGATTTATAGCCTCTTAGTTCAGTTGGACCAATAAGAAGTGATTATCTAAATAGTCAAATTATTTATTTGTAAGCTGGTTATGTAAACTCCTGCGCCTAATCTCTCTTCGGTATTGTAAGATTACTGTTCTATTGGAATATAGGCGAAAAGCTAATAAAAGTATATTTGTGGCCAAGCATACATTAGTGTTCTATAAAATCATTCACTCAATTAGTTGATTGAATTGGCAAATTCAGCCAGGAAACATTATTTGCTGTATTAAATACAGCCTTAAAATTCAACGACTAATGTTTTAACATAAATATTACGTCTGTGTAACAACAATGCATCTGTCACGTACAATATTTTTGAACGAGTTGGACCCATTATATCACATCAAGATGCCTCCAATGACCTAACACGAGGTCAATTGAGACAATCTCTCAACTAGTATGAAAGCGTTTTTTGTTTGCAGCAATTGCTTAGCAACGCTGCGCCGACTATTTCTTGACCAATCTAAAGCATTTGACTTTATCTTCCATGATCTTTTGTTGCAAAAGCTAGGAAAAATTAGAGGAATGCAGGCCTCATTAGAGTTATATATCTTATCTCATAATAGACAACGAGTCATATTCATGAAAATAGACAAAGAAAAACATATTACACCGCACTCATTAGTATGTAGGCATAATAAATATGGAGTTCCGCAAGGAAGTGTACTTCGATCGATTTTATTTTTATTATATATAAGTGAAATTATTGATACTACTCATCGTCAGTGTGTATTCAGGGCCGCGCCACCCGTGTGTACGAAGTGTGTGGGGGCCAAGGCACCGGAGGCGACGAATAAAATACCAAACAATATAATGTATATACTAAGTAACCAAATTCAAAATTTTATTTTGAATTTATGTCGAATATTTTTTAATAATACTGAATTATACTTCGGACGTTTCACACGTAGATTATTATCATTATAAAATTCGTCAAGCTTAACATAGAAGCTTTTAAGCGTCTGTGTTAAACTTGATGAATTTTATAATGATAATCATAACAACAAATTTTTTAATGATAATAATCAGAAAGAATATTCTAGTTTTTCGACCAATTATCGATACATGAATACATTAAGGAGTTCTAATAATGGCTCAAATATGCCCGGTAAGACCATGATTGATAATAATAACATGTTTAAATTTAATAGTAAATGACGCGACTAACTTTAATTTTCACATGACTAGGTTTTTTTAATATTGTGCTTCAATTGTATAAATATTTTCGGAGATTTCAAAACAGATTTCCAACCTTAATAAATATAATATATAATAATTGTCCCAAATAAGATAGCATCCGAATTAAATAAGCAGAATTGATGCTACAAAACCGCTGTTAATAATGTGTCAGAAACACGATCAATTAATTGATATGACTTGAAGACAAAACCTCATACTCAATAACTTTAGAAAACAGTTCATTGAATGAATCGTGAAGTAAATCCACAATAATATAAGAAATAGTTTTGATTCTAGCTTGGTGTTATTTTTGTAATGTTGAGGTTAATGTTTTTCATGCGTATCTATTTATAAATGTAAAATTTTTGTTACTTCGTATTAGTGTACTGTCCGAATGGATTTCTACCTTCAACGTATGGAATATAGAACAAGTAGAATGATCTCCGTACATCAAGCAATGGCGTGAAAATCTTTGATGTTGCGGCGCCACTGCACCCTAGGAACGCATTTTACAAGAAGGACGTCATTTTTGAAGATCGGATTAACTTCGTCGATGGTATAAATATATAAATAACAATGCTTACATTGTGTAATATGATTATTTAAAATGTGTAAAACCAAATAATCGAAATATTGACTTAAATCAGTGGTTTTTACTATTAATATTATTAGAGGAGATCAGATGTATATACGTATACACAATATAATATTTTTTGAATTTTTGAAGCTTAGAAAAAATAAATATATTTTAAATAATATATGAACTATAATTAAACTTTTAAATTTCATTACATAGTTCTTTCTTAGAAAATTACGAATTTCCTGTAAAAATTTTAAAATCTTAATACCACGTGAATCAAGGTGCAGCGCCATCTTTGTGGTAAACCCACAAAGAAGGCGCTGTTTTTTAAACTGTTTTTGACTTAGAGTAGCGAATGTCCATTTTTTGCTTATTGCGCTCAGTACGATTGTTCGATATTCCATGGTTAAAGGTATCGTTAGATTTGCCTTGTCAGTCCGCGTTTACTTAAATAGGGAATATATTGAAAACACGCAAAATGGGGGACTTCGTGCTCTATAAAGTGTCGTCCGATTTTTGCAATCACATCGATTGGGTTATCAAAGTAATGGTGCTTAAAAGGCCATTACTACAATCCAGTAATATGAAATAAAGGGTGGTCTCAAAAGCAGAAGCTTTTAATCAATCGGGTTTTTAGTTTTTAAATAATTTGTATTTATTCCAAATTATGTTAAACATGGATGTAATATTGATTGGTTTTTTTAATGGCAGCATTTTGGAAACACTGAAACTACACATTGTCTTTGACATTTTGCATGTCATAATTTTTGTCACCTTCGCGACGTACGTGATTATTTTGTGAACTTACGATAAGTGCTACGGAAAACGGACTTATGTTTCTTGCTTTAAAGTCAAATTATGTCGGATTCCCGTACCAACGGAACATAGAGACGCCTGTACAAATTCTTAGTTCATTGCTGTTAAGCTTTATGAAGTGGACATTAAATAAAAAGTACTAAGGGAGGGTGTAGGAATACACCTACCTTGGCCAAACTATACAAATAGGCCAGCATAACTTTGAGAAAAAGGCCAACCGAAGGATACGCTTAAGCTGGGCGGCATTCGGGAAGCTACGACACACCCTTGGTTCGTCAATACCGCAATCTCTTAAGTCCAAGGTATTTAACCAGTACGTCCTACCAGTAATAACCTACGGAGCTGAAATGTGGACGATCACCGTGGGTCCATAAATTCAAGGTTGCACAGCGGGCCATGGAGCGCGCAAAATCGAAACGACGTCATTCGCCAAAGAACTAAAGTCACTCACATTGCGCACAGAATTAGCCCGCTAAAGTGGAGGTGGGCTGGCCATAACTCCTGATGTACCGATGGTTGATGGAGCCGGTAGGATGTAGAGATGATAGGTTGATGTAGGACGCCCTGTAATTTTATCTTTTATCTCGTACGAATGTAGTTAATGTCATATAATACTTTTGGAAAAAAAACATTATTTTCTATTTATTAAAGTCTATACTAGGAACTATCAATACATTATTTTCATATCAATATTTTTTTTAACATAAATATGTACCTATACCAGTATCGTAAATTGATAAGCCTATCTGATGTTCCTTTTAAATGGACGCACTGTAATTTAGCCTCTTGACAAACTTGCAGGTTTCAAATAAGTGTAATTATAAAAAAAGGTAGCAAGCTATCACTTTTTTAATATCTTTAACAAATGTTATCTCATTTCGCCTTATTACAAAATGTGGACTAACAAAAGTACAAGGATTAATTAACGTCCTAAACCAAGTACTAAATTAATTTATATCACAAAATAAGGTTTAACTCAAGTTTTGGGATTATCTATGGTACTAAAAATAGTCTTCCGAAGACCCTAGTTTAGCTATGGTACTTTCTGTATTTTGACATTTCTTTTTGTAGAATTTTCATCAGTCATCAGTAAAATGAGAAATGGCTTAAAAAGCATAAAAATTTTGAATTACTATTTAGTCCTTAACAAAGACCAGTAATATAAACAGACAGACAGCTTATATGTAAATAACCGTACCTAGAAAATTAGTTACTTAATGGATCAAAAGATGCCGCGGAGTATTTTGATTTAACCAGATTTGAAGCATAAATAAATAAATATTTTACGAAATTGTCTGAACCTCTGTTCTAGCCACTTATGGTGGTAACAAAAGATGGCGCTATTTCTATTATGATTTTGTTGCGGCGTTGTCAGCCCGGTCGTGCACGTTGTACTTTGTGGTTACCAGTGCTAATTTGCCGCTCTTCGGTTTGGTTACCACTCAAAATATTTTTGGCGTACACCAGTATTTTCATCAGTATTGCCAGAACATGAAAGTTTCCGTGAAATTAGGTTGCTTATTTTTCAAATTTAAATATTTTATTTGCTAAAAATAGGGTTCACATTGCTGGCAC
>DWHK01000523.1:0-13648 GCA_018247855.1 Graphium androcles | reverse complement strand
CATATACACAGGTGACCGGTTGGCGCAGTGGCTAAAACGTTAGCTGCGACGTCACAGGTCGTGGGTTCGATTCCCACCTGGGGCTAATATTTGTATGGTCTATGTAATTTATGTTTGTAAAATGCCCTTGTAACACAAGCCTAGAGAGCATAAGCTCTTATAATGAAATGAGCATAAGCTTTATTATAAAATAAGGGTAGCGTTATTAAAAAAAAAGAAAAGAAAGAGAGTACTATAACTGTCTCTGTAGCCTAATGGTATAGGGCCGTGCTTTATAACTGGAGGTCGTGGGTTCGAATCCCGAGGGGGATAATGTCGTTGTGTTGTTTTTTCTGAGCTGAGTAAGGGAAATGCGGGCTGATCACCCGATGGCCTGAAAATGGCGATCTGTGTACTAATCTATTAACTCGCCCAATAACCCTTGAACAGGATAGCGCTTGCTAATTTAACAATATTTTTTTAATTAAATAACTTTAACATTACATACCTATCACCTTCAGGACCATAAGGCGGATAGACAGGCCTATTTGATGGGTATGGAGATCCATATTCGTACCCGTAACCTTGTTGGTAACCTGAAAGTCAGTACAAACATATTAATTATACCATACAATGTAAAAATCACACACAAATACGCATTTCACCAATGAATGAATTACTATAATATAATAATATTTACAGGGGTTTAGGGATTGCAATTTACTAGATATGCATGCAACTGTGAAACTTTAGATTTATATCTTCTAACTATTCTGATTGCTGGTAAATAATATATAAAACGTAAATATGCAAACAAACGAAATATTTTTTGTATCATGAATTATAAAAAGCCTTAATATAATGGAGGTATCTAGCCAAACATTGTTAAGAATCATTAAACAATCAATATCGAGCAAAGGTAATTAATAACACGTAGATTCGCAAAATAATGTGACAGCCACAGTAAGCATGAGATAGTGTGAAATAAATAAATATTTACAACGATATTTAGCAAAGGGAAATTAGGGCTTTTAAGTAGGATATTTAGAGATACAACAATGTTTATGATTTAATCAAATCATTTGCAAAACGCATTGCAATCATAGAGAATTACATAGCTAGGGTAGGCAAGGTTATTTTAGTCAAAATGTCTTATTTAGGAAGTTAAAGAACAGAAGTAGAAAGAGAAAGAATAAACATTTGGTAAACATGTGTCGTCTTGTATGACAGCTAACCCATTAACTATGTTTTATCGCTACACTGTTTAAAGAGCACAATAAATACCAAATTCATTCTCTGTCTCTTTTTATCGACGGGACCTTTTTGCTTGGTTTTCTTTCTCTTTGTGTATCTATACGAATCGAGTTAATATCTTAGAAATAACTTGTTTTAGTTTTAAAACATATTAACAATATAAGAAATGAACATCCCGTCAATTAAGTGTTAAGATGAATTGGAAGTGGGACTCTTCCTAGGCTTACTTTCCCTAGGATACAAGTTGTTAAGATTAATAGGCAGTAGAAAAGGGGGAGGTGGTAGATGATTATATGACATTAGAGGGAAGGGGTGGTGGTAGGGGGTGATGGTTAATCATTCGTGTTGGGTTATTAGTAAATGAAGTCGGCGTGTGCGTCTGTGCGCTCGTCATGTACCTGGGGGTCTGCGCGGCCCCGGCGGCTCGTCGAAGGGGTTCGAGGCGGCGAGGTTGTCGCCGCCGGGCCCGCCGCCTACAACCACACCACAGGCCTTTGTACCACCCGATACTTTGCCGGGGTCATGCCACTACTGATACTTTCCTACACGTCTAGCACTAGCGTTTGTTCTTCAATGATGCTAAAAGGATTCGATTGAATTCCTACTAACTACTGACATACTGACAAATCAATCTTAATGGAGTTGGTTGAAATTGGACACAGAAACATTGTCAAGTCTAGCTTAGCATACGAAATATATTTATTCCAATAAAAGACAATTATCGAGCCCACGCCGACGTAGTTAGCTAAAGTTAGTGTTAAGTAAGTCAGCAGATAATCACTGTCGTTACGATCCACTACATAGTGAGGCAAGAAAAGTATCAGTAGTGGTAATGCCCATTCATAAATGTCCCCAAAGTGTTACCATCAAAAACATTTACGTACAGACTTTTAAAAGCAGCTAATATTGTTGATGGTAAGACTCTTTTTTAAAAAGTGCAATTAAAGGGGTTAGTGAGAAGCGTCGAGTCGCATGATTCGGTTAGCATAGATCAATTTACAATTAAAATGGTTAGCCTGATATAGCACAAATAAAGAGAACAAGCGCCCACGCGTTGCCTTGGTTCCTGCATGGTCTAGAAGATTCTAGATTTCTAGTCTAGCCCTTGTCTAGATCTAGTACTGAGAGCGCATGTACAGCGTCCTAGGAACAGTGCCACCGGTTGTGCCTCTAGTTTAAAACTAGCGCTATGCTTGTTATATTTACAACCAAAAGATGCAGCTATGATTATAATTAAGTCAACTAAGGTTTGTCTAAAATAATAGTGCTATTGAGTAATATCTATTTGATTGAAAACATGAAAGTTATATTACATATTTATTTGTGTATGGTACTTTGTTTAAGATTTTAACTTATCTCAAAAATTATGATATGTAACAAAGATCACCGTATCCGTTTGGCACAACTGATGTCCTTGGTTACCATATTGAAGGTCAATTTAATTTAAATCTGTCCTTTAAGTGTAAGATATAGTTTGACGAGGATAAGTTATGAGATTACACATGTATTAAATATTAACATTATGCATTTGGTAAAAGTGAAATTTAGTGGCAAGAGTATTAAATTGGTGGGGAAGAGCGATATGAAGGTACTATATATGGTATTTACCCTGCGGCTGCGTGGAGGGCGGCGGGTAGCCGGCGTACTGGGCGCCGTAGCCGTCCATGGCGCCGCCGCCCGCGCCGCCGCCGAACGACTCCGCCGCGTTCGACGACCCTGCGCGACCGAATAATTATTAGCTGCGGCGTCACAGGCCGTGGGTTCGATTCCCACCCGGGGCAAATATTTGTATGACCTACAAATACTTGTTTCTGGGTGTTGGTGTCTGTGCAATTTATGTTTGTAAAACGCCCTTGTAATACAAGCCTAGAGCTTATAATAAGGGCAGCTATATTTTCTAAACAAAACAATTGTAATTACGCTAAACCAGCGTGAGCAACTTATTTCTAGGTAAAATTTTTTTGGCGGACCAAAATCATACTTTTTAATAGTATTTAAAATTATATTCATATTAGACAGCGGGAGAATATATGTTATATAAATAAACGCTTGCTCTAGACCTTATTGCGACCACGGCCAATCAGAGATCAGCTTACTGCGCGCGAAATGTAATGAACTAATATACACTCCAGACTCAGATACACTCTCTTCCTTTACTCTTATAGTTCTATGGGACGGATATTCGCAGCAGCGTTGCCAACTTACCAACTTTAAAGCTACTGTTTTGAGGCATTTTTGTAGTAAGCACGGAAAAAAAATGGAGTTATGGTGCCGGAAGTCCCGACACATAAAATACGAGTAATGACAAAGACCAACACATGTGAGTGAGACAACATTTCATGCGACTCGGTTACTCGTATGAAGTCTGTGCGGAATTACGATGGGGATTCCAATGATCGTCTGAGTATTGGCCTGCAGGAATTCCCCTTAGTATTACCAGATCTTACTACTCAGTATTTTTCCCACCATCCACATCCTTCTATAGTACCTAATTTAATATTGTGTTTTCTTTTTATTTGTCAATTAGCTATATGTAATACGATAATGCATGGTGATTAAAGTAATAAATTTTAATAAAATAATATAAACAATCAGTTTATTTTTCAATATTATTATTTGTCAATATTATATCATATATGCAATGATTATTAAGGCCTTAATCAGCGGATCGTTATGTGATCCCTAGTAATGGTGGTGTAGAACGGTCTTTAATTTTATCTTAAAATTTAGCTAGTTCTAGATACTTTTTAGGGAGAAAAAATTTGTCAATCTAGCAACTTTCTGTAAACTTCCTAGCTATAGGCTTTTGGTAGCAGTTGGCAACACTGATTCGCAACTAAAGAGATTAGGTCTATTTTTTTACACACCCATTCGGCACATGGATCATCTTATTTTTCAGGTAATCGGGTAATCAGCCCATGTTTCCCTAAACCAATTAGGAAACAATAACATACTAATATTTCCCTAAATCAATTAGGAAACAATAATATCCCCATGGATTTCGAACCTACACCGTTCGATTTATAAAGTTCTCTTGTATGGCTAGTCTATGGAGACAACTGGAAGCAAATATTAATGACATAGCCTGGGAAATGACTGTCGCTCACACAAGATGGGACTCGGCATCTTAACATGCTAAACGAAACACAAAGTCATATGTAATTTTATTTTCCATCAGTTTTGTAACAGACTTTGTTGTTCATAGCCCTGGTCGAACAGGCCAATACATGCAGCAAAAGCTACTCTATCTCTTACTTAATTTAAAATATGCTCTCTTAGCAATTTCGAATCTTTAAAAATACTCACTTTGATTTGATATAATATTATTAGTACAAAAAACAAATGTATTAAATGTTTCTTTCGGGATGCAAAAAATGTAAATCAATACTTTTTAGTAGTCTTATATACAAACACTATATATCATAGGGGGTCAATATATGATTTAAAAAAATAAATAATTTTAATACTAAACTGAAATATATTGTAATAAAATTTGTCCTAACTGATTATAATACAGTGATACTATAATTTAAAATGTAAAAAAATAACAGTCCAGTTATGGTATTGACAAAATATTTCATATATTTAAGGTAATATGGAGTTGTATTTAATACCAACAGTATTGTGACCAAAACACTATATACCCATATTAAAATGATCAAATTAAAATATTTTCATTTTGACTTAGCCAACAATGTATATGTGAAATATGGTCCAAGATCCACGTACCTGCACTAGCCGTATTATTCGACTTGCCACCCTTCTTCTTGGTGGACGCCTCGACCTGGTTGATGATCGGCTGCGGGTCGATGCCGCCGCGGTCGAAGTGGCACTCGTACGCGAGCAGGTTCTTCGTGTAGTGCTTGCGCAGCGTGTACGCGGCCGACGATGACGCACCTATTCCTAGCAGACCCGCTATGTCCTTCCACGTCTTGTTCTTCGTGACCTGAGTGTTGACACACCAATTATTGACAAGGTCTTGTTCGTGTAATATTTGTAAGGCAAATAAAAAGCAGCGTAAACTATAGAGAATATGCTAAGCCGCGCTGAGCGACCACAATCGACGGCACACAACTACCTATTCATTACCGCGGCGATCGCGACGTCAGCCGGTCCCGCCATGAATCCGCAACTATACGATATTCCGAACACGTCAGGTGCAAAATTTTCAGACCAAGCGGCGGCGGGCTCGATTCGCGACGTGCGAACGACATAAAGCGTTGATTTTACACCGCACGCCGTCGTATGCGATAACTCGGCGTTAACGAGTAGAAACCTCGCAATCCCGCGACGATTTTCGAATGATAATGTGTCAAAATAGCCGCCGCGTAGGACGCGTGCGTCGCCGACGGCGGCCGGCGTGCCACTGGCCTAGCTTAGCTAGCTAGCTGGCTCCTCTAGTGTAACATTGTTCGCCGGACTCGGCCTTTGCGTCGGCTCTAATGATAAAAATTTATTAACTATCGTTAAAGCGCCGGCGGGTTTATGGCGCCCGCTCGCATAAAGCCGCGCGATACATGCACTAACATAAATCCTCGCTTGAAGTCTATTAGTCTCAGTTGCATAGCCGGCGACGATATTGCCCCAACGAGGGCTATTGTGGCAAGAGGATGCGCACGTTCGCTTTTCGAATAAATTGAAGTTGCAAGTTTATTCAGAACGTGTTTTTCTCTGCAAAACAGCTCAATTTATATTTGTTGTCCGTTTCAGTTATAGTACAGAGCCTATTTGTCGTAAAACGAACAAACAGTACGAAGCATAACCACGACAAAGTAGGAAATAATATAGTTGCCACGTACATAAACATGGTGTTCAATTATTAGACTTCTACATATTTGCCCTAATTGCCAAACAGCTGTAAAGCGTGGTTGTAACTATTTATACTGAGCCTTAAATCGATTCATCCATCATATACCATCATTTGTTTGAGATTAATGCCCTCAGGTTATTTTTGATTAGTCCCACTAAGGCCAAATTAAAATATATGGCTTAGTAACCTACCTTAAAGTTACCTGGGCATACATATTGCCAACCGCTTATCTTTCTTCGTAAGCTTATAACATGCCCGTTATGTTATCGTTTATTGTTTGGCCGAACCTTTTAATCTGATTACTCATCATCGTGTACATCTAAGTAGATAATTTTAAAATTGAAATATACGATCAAATATGCGAGAGATAAATTCCAGGGAAGAATAAAATAGTAATGTAATTTGTAAGAGGCGCGTGGAACGTGTCATCAAAGCTAATTTCCAAGTTTGTAAGCTCTTAAACTACTGAACCGATTTCGACGGCCAAGGAACTTTAAAATTGTATTAATATTACCTACATATATTCCAAATTTCATTAAAATTGGAGCACTGGTTCGAGAGTTATCGCGTTAAATACATACATACATACATACATAAAATGTGTTTTCGTCCCAACTGTAATTGTAAACTCACTCGCTTCGCTCGCTCAGTCAAAAAGCGGTGTTCATTAATGTACTTTTACTCTTCGTTAATTAATCTGATTTATTCCAACTCGTATTTGTTTTAGATTCAAACACGCAAAGATTAAACAGGCCGAAACAAGAGAGTAACCGAACGGTTAAAGTCCAAGCGACAAACTGGTTGTGACAAGGCCGCACGAGACAGCCAGTCTCGCTTTAGGGATCCATGATGGCTGACTTATGGCATATTTGTTTCATGTGTAATAATAAGCGAGCGAAGCGAGTGAGGTTTACAATTACAGTTGGGGCGAAAACGCATTTTATGTATGTATGTAACGCGATAACTCTCGAACCAGTGCTCTAATTTAAATGAAATTTAGAATACATGTAGGTAATATTAGTACAATTTTCAAGTGCGGCTATTAATATCATTTTAGTGGCTTATGAAATATTTAATGTGAAATAATTTTAACAAATTAAATAATCGCGACATCGAAGTTCGTGGCGAAGTACTAGTAATAATGTTTTTAGATATTGTTATTTTATGACCAAGATTCATACAAGTAGTCGGACGCTACTTCCTCCGACATTTTATTATAAGTATATAGATGGCTCCTAGGTAAATAATCGTATACCACAGTAATGCCATTTTCACTTTTTTGCATCTTTTTTAAATGAACTTGATAACTACTATTAGCTGTATTAATTTGAAATTTAAATATTGAAAATTGAGGATTTTTAGTAATTTATAAGTTTAAATTCATATACTGAACGTAAAGGAAAACGTCTTTAAAGCTACGTCCTGTAAAGTTTGCACTTCAATCATACGATTATTTACATAGGAGCCATCAATATATATTGTAGTATATCTTTAAATCTATGATCACTAACATTTTTATAGCTGGAGGAAATGAAACACGACGATGTAATTAAATATTTATTTATTTATTACAAGAAAGAAATACAACTATTAAAAGAAATACAACATACAATATTTGAAAGACATACAACTCCCCCGTCACCTCACGCAGTGTAAGCCTGTCCACTGCACATAAAAGTAAAGTAACAGCCTACTTTCAAATTGTCCCACTGCTGGGCTAAGGCCTCCTCTAAACAGAGGGTATAGGGTATAGTTCACCACGCGGCCCCAGTGCGGATTGGCAAACTTCACATATTAGATATGCAGGTTTCCTCACAATGTTTTCCTTCACCGCCGAGCACGTGGTAAATGAGCACTTAAAATTGCAATTAAGAAAATGACAATTTCATTGGTGCCGGCACCGGGGTTTGAACTCAGGTTCGCCTCGAGTACACAGAATTAAAGGCGAGCGCTCACCACTACCACGGTTCCATATGTTTACTTATCAAAAATTATTTGCCAAAGAAATATGTCAATATGAGGCTTACAATCTGAGAACATAAATATTCTTAAAGATATTTTATGACGTAATGATAGTTTTAGTTATAAAGATAGTTAGAATAGCCAGGCACCAACGTGAAAGTTTTATTTTGCTCTGGCATTGTATGTGAGGTGTTACCTCCCCCGTGTAGTAGTCCTCCTTTTAGTCGCAAATCGATCCGTTAGCGATTTCTTTCGGTCGGTAATCGATCTGTCAGGGAATTGTGAATGTTTGTCTTAAAGACAATAGAAAATTTCCTTTGCTTTACGGTTACTTTAAATTACAATACTGTGAATGGCCTATGTTAACAAATCTTAGTGGTGTCTAAAATAGAACGGACATACACTTTACAAAGAGATTTTGAAGTTCTATTGTAAGCACTTTGCAAATTATAATAAGATGTTCTAACTCACTTCATAACTTAAGAGTGGTACGGTATTCAGAATAGTTGAACAACAAGTACTTACTAATAACAACATTTTGATTGAAGTTGAATAAAGTCCTAAGTTTAATTTTGTTTGATATAGTTAAGGTTTACGATCATACACCATATCGACGTCCCATTCAAACATCAATGCGCATCTATACATAGGAATGTATAAATTCAAAACCCCATAAAAGCAAGTATCGTATGACAAGTTAAGTTCCATAATAATGTCGCCTAAACTCCACGAACACAAATGGTCCAAATTCACTTAAACAGTTCTTCGACAGTCAATTGAAGGTTGCTTGTTTTGCATAAACGAAGTTTTTTGAATTGATATCCCCTACTATTTGATTATTCGATATTTCTAAGAGATGTGAATTTGACAAATGTTAAGTATAACTATTCAGCGAGGAAATGCAGCCAGCGTTCTTGGCACCATGCCGCGTGGAGTAGGTTTTTAGAATTGTAGTTAGGTTAATTCTCTTACTTTGTAAATATTTAATAAAGTGTATAAATAAAAAAAAAATAAAAAAAATTAAAAAAAATTATTTGTCATTCCACACGGGACCCGCGTGGCGGGTTATGCCATATGGATCTATTTGTCTAGATTTGCCCAATAGTGCGAAATTTTTAAAATTAAAATGGGTTGGTACTACCACAGGACTACACATGTTGTCAAAAATAATTTCTTTATATTTAAAAATAAAAAATAAAAACAAACTATATGTAATATGTAAATATTGTTGATGATATATAATTAAACTGACAGATTTTTTTATTATGCCAAATAAAACAAACATGTTCTAAATAATTGGTAGTAATTTAATATTTTATTTTTTAAAGGCAAAATTTTAATAAACTTATACTTAGTGAATGTTAGTATCTGTTGGCTCGTTCGAGTAAGGCATTAAATATAATCGAGGAGCGGCCACAGGTGTCATCTATATTTTAGGATTAAATGAAATATCACATCTTAACATTTTTTCAATAGCCTTGGCAGGTATTGGTGTTTTTTTAATGGATTTTTATTCTATTACGTAAGTATTATTAGCCTTTCAACAGACTTCTTTAATTTGTATTAGTATACGAGTATACACGAATATTGATGAATATGTAAAATTCACATTGTAATACATATATCTATGTTACACTTAGTATCACTAAAATCGTTTAAGTAGTTTTCAAGAATTATATTGTACAGTCAAAATTATAATTACCTTTGAAGAAAGCTTTACCATTTAAAATAATACATTTTGTTATCCCTATTATTAAAAAACTAAGCTGTAGTTTTATAAACCATGATTTAATCGACTGCCTTCGTAGCCTAGAGGTGTAGGCCCTTGCTTACAAACCGGAGGTTGTAGTTTCGAATCCCGTGGTTACCCCAATAAATTTGTGGTATTGTTTCCCATTTGGGTAAGAACAATGTGAGCTTATCAAGCGATTATCTAAAAAAAGACGATTCAAGCGTTAAATGAGCATGTAAAGTTCGTTGATATCTGGATAGGTCGACCACCATGGCCTAAATTCGGATTCAGGAGGACTTAAAATGTACTCTAAAAATATTACTGTATATAGTCGTATGTGAGCGAGCACATTCAGTTCATCGATTCGTTGGACACACCATATAGATATCAGTTGTGCTACACGCCTTTTTATCCGTGTAATTTATGTTTCTAATGTTACTAAGCAGTTAGCGTCTAATTTAAGATAACCTTTGTTTTATTTCCAATATTATAATAAGCCATTCTTCGGATTAAATAATCGTATTCTTTTCCGCACATTTACATTAATATATTATATTTACGGCAGGTAGTTCGAATTTGCGATGGAATTTGGATTACTGTGCAGTCTTTAGTGAACCTCGCAAGATCGCTAATAACTTAACATAATGTGTATAATTATTGTCATGCGTACATACAGATTGACGAATGATATGCGATGCACATTTTTGTATAATTATAGGGATTGCCTAATAAGTTACATTTCTGAGATTAAAACTATTGGAAATGTTCATTTAAAATTCTACTTTTAATTGATAAATCAAAGAGATACTTAATTTTGGGCTACTTTACTAAAGTGGTAAAGATAAAAATACTTAAATTTTTTGTAGCTCGAATAAAAAATAAAATAAATAAAATATTTATAATTTTTAGGACATATAATGGCAACGACAAAGCATTTGATAGACAATAATGACAAATATTTGCATAAGTCTAAATAGTCGTTTTAGTTATACTACTAGGCTATATACTCATTCAAATTCAAAGTCAAATTTCTTTATTCAATAGAGAGAGACATTACGTCCTTTCACACTTTTTGTCGCCTTTTTGTCTTCTTTTTAATTAAAAATAACCTCCGCGACACAGGTGCAAATATAAAAGAAGTAAGGCGTGGCATGGTAAATACGATATGTTAAAATCATACGTTGCATAATTTTGATGTAGGTATCACGTTTTTGTTGTACTTAAACTGATTTCATGTTTTAATTGGAACTCAAGATGGGCGCTGCGTCTTAGGTATAAATTTTCCATATATACCATGATACCATGTTTTTTTTTTGATATAGATACCATGTTTTTTTTTTGGTTTATTTTTATTGTGAACGTCTCATAATTGTTTGCAGAATACCAAAGGATTCAATTTTGAAAGGTAAGTCCACAGACATAGTACCCGTCCCTATAACGATGAAGAAGTTTTTCAATTATTTCAAAATTCTTTAGTTTGCTCGGCTCGTTTCCATAACATAAACAAGCACTTTACAAAATGACGAAAACGCCATAGACAAAAAGAATCGGTGTCATGTAGTAACAACAATGATAACAGGATAACATAATTTTTTTAACAAATAGCTCACCTTCATTCGTTATCGTCAGACATAGTGAAATTTGTTAAAATTTGAAACCAAAATTGTTTACAATTTTACAATGTATATTTTTAATTTGGTTAACAATGTACATTTTTGCATCTTGAAAAATGAAAATAAATAAATAGCGTGTTATAAGAAACATATAAATAAAGAAACATATAATAGCTGATTTCATTGGTCAAAATTATATATAAGACGTAATAAGTTCTTCAACAATAATATTGACTTAGATAATGCAGTGACAGTTTCAGTAATATCGTTATGTATTAAATGTTCCACTTTTATATTTATTACAGTAGCAAAATTAACAACTACTTGTAGTGCAATTCGTAGTGCTACAATTGCATGCACCACATTATGGATGTCCCTAATATATCATCAATTTTTAACAATTTTCTTTGAAATTATTTGACGACTGGTATCATTATATTCGCAGACAAAAAAAAGAGTATGACATAATGCGAGTGTTTAAGCCAGCAGTTACGTAAACTTAAATAAAAGAATAGGAATGTTCTTACACTTAGCAATATTCCTATTCAATTTCAAAGAATAACGACCACTGACCCATTACAAAATCTATGGACTTTTTACATCCAATACAGGGATCAATTATTTACAAGTAATCAAGTGATCAGCGCTTTACAGAAAATAAATTTTCAAGCTTTCAAACTTTCAAGCTTTGTGCGCCGGCTACAACATTTTTCGTGACTATTTGATGCATGAATCTATTTGATTTTCAGAAAATCTGGAGGTCAGCCCGCGTAGCCTTAATCCAAGTGAGAAACAACTACACAAAGACATTGTCTTTTTGGGGATCCGTATCTACGACATCCGGTTTATAAAACAAGGGCCTATATTACTAAGCCAAGGAGGCAATCATGCCACGATACTTATAACGAGTCACTGGTTCGATCATATTATATCAAAAGGCTTGATTTACGAATCTTATTTTTGAAGAACGATATCTTATTCGTGGGTAATATTAAATAATATTACAACAGTTCTAAAGCAAGAACGTCTAAATTAAATAAATATCCGTGCCGCATTCAACTAAGTTGTTGAATTCAAATAAAACAGATTGAATAAATGTGAATTAGAAACCTAAGAATTAAACCTTGCTCCAGTAAATGTAAAAGTAAATATTTCAAAGCAATATATTAGACCTACTACTGAGCAATTAACACGTTTCCATCATCAAATGCATTAAAATAAATGAAAATTTCCGAAGATAGAGACTTTCTTCTAGACCAAAGATATGAGCGCAAAATGATCATGACTTCTGTTGATAAGAAAGTGGAAAAAGTCAAAGAGCGTTCTCTAAAACGAAAAACAAAATAAAAAATTAGGAGAAAAGTCTGCTGAAGATAATGCTGCAATGTCACGGGGATCAAGTCTGGAGATAACATAGGCACATCTTGCTGATTTTTAGAAGTAGTGCTAGCACTTTCAAAATTGCAATTATATGGCGTTTGTTGTGACATTGCAAAAAAAAACACCAGTGCCTATGACAACAATTTGCCAATGACTAGTGCTATTTTTACAAAACATGTGAGTGACGCTCTTGATCGAATTGATAGAAGATCTCTTGACCAATTCGTGCGTGCGATTGCAAGATTATATTTATTTTCCTAACCCGTTTACTATTTTTCTATCTATCTTTCTCCTGTCTGTCTTTTTTAATATGTCTCTGCTACACTATTATAGTAAGTACGATCTAAAAGTATATACAGGTAGTTCTAGATCAATAAATAATCTTACCTTTGATATTCATCGAAATCGTTAGAGCCGCTTTTAAGATAGTATTAGTTTACTTAAAGATAGTATGATGAACTGAAACTCGTGGCATTTAAATTTTAAAACATAATGGAATGTTTTTATTGAAAAGACGCTGTCCTAACTATAAGCTCTAAGGCTTGTGTTGCAAGTGCGATTTACACCCATAAATTACACACACAAACACTAAGATACAAAATTTATTGTAGGCTGTATAAATATAATGCTTCTGTGTGGGAATCGAGCCCATGACTGGCAATGCCGAACTCATATTATGAAAATTAGATTTAACAATTTAAATATTTTCGAGGAAGAGGATCGACGAGAGGAGAATAATATCACAATAAATTTTGAAATATTTTTATTATTGTAAAATCGTGTTAAAAACAAGTTTTCAAATGGAGTCAGATTAATTGTTAAAACTTAGCCCTTTAGGATACCTTGCAAATTGGCTAAAAAAAATTAATAGGAATACACATTAGCGAATTGCACATTGCAAATTCAAAGGTACACGTG
>DWHK01000522.1:0-13651 GCA_018247855.1 Graphium androcles | reverse complement strand
CAACCCTACTTCACACCACTCGTTACCGGAAATTGCCCTGAGAATTCGTTTCCCAGATGAACTGTGGCCCATCATATTATTATGGAGCTGCCTGATTAAGTTCACGAATTTCCCAGGACAACCAGCTTTTTGCAGATAAAGACACAGAGCTTCACGTGGTACGCGTTCGAAAGCCATTTCATCATCACATATAAATTCTGGTTTATTACTGAATCTGTCAAGTATTCGAGATCCATTTAATACAATGACATAAATAAAAAATAGAGACATTTAAAAGTGCTGCAACCAACCAACCAGTGTTGGTTTCCTGCTTATTTTTTTCTAAAACAATAAATTTATATATTGGAGTTAGGAACAACATACGCTTAATTCTTATACAATATCTCTAAAGGAATATCAAATAATATCTAAAGGAATATCAATTTCTAATTGACATGATAAAAAATTAATACAATCACAAAATATGAACATGTCTACATGGGTTATATTTTTGACTCCAACAAAGATATGTACACTCTCAATAGCCTTCTATTTCTTTCTCTATTCTCTTAGTAACTATTTAGTAACCTAGCGTATCGCCTTCAAGAGTCCTACAGTTCCTTAAATCATACTACGAAATGGCAGTTGTTAATTTAGTTAGTTGCCTGAACTTCATGAATTTAATCTGCCAACTAATGATAGAAAATGAGTCGGCAAGTTAAATTAAGTATTTTAATGCCAAACGTTTATATCACAAATCGTAACCTCAGAGAGATTCGACATGATCTTGGTCTTCTTCATGTTCATTCTAAGGCTAACCGAAACTACATTCTAATAAGAGAATATAGTTTCAATGAAATAATAAATAATCCAAGTTGAAGAACCTGACCCTATAACAAGTATCTCGTATTAATCGAAGAAAGGATAAAATACTAACAGCTTCTCTATCCTACAGTCTTGATAATTCTAAGGATTTTTATCTTTGTCACTTTATAAAACGTTGTTACATGTATTTTTATTTTATGCAGGCAAATACTAAATTTATGAAGGCTATAAACCAAACATTAAAAATAAATATTGTTGCAACAAAAACGATAAAACTTTATTAAAATTTATTTATATACGAGTTTGCCTAAGTTGATATAATTTTGAACTATATTCTGTAATATAATGATTATTATTATAATTAGTTAATAAAAGCAAATCAAATGTACTTTCAAATCACTCAACTCAAATGTACTTCTAACATCTTATATTCGCAGTCGTTTATAAAGTAATAAACACATACAATTACAAGATTATCCTTTCTGATATAGACGTTCAGCTTTCTAAATTCCATTACCCAAAACAATTGAACTAAATTTAACCTACATCTCGGTAAGCACCTGTTAAACTTCGGGGGAAGTTTTCAACAAATCCACTGATACAGAAATTAATAGGGTATTCGCATCTAAATCGCTGATCTGTGAAGTCACGTCCTACAGAAATGGGGACTTGGGAGTTGAGAAACTGATTACGAAGTTAATATTTGGCATGAAATACTGTCACTGCGGACTTTGTCTATGTTTGTTTAATCACCTAATTTTTTTATTAATATTTTTTTTATAGAGAAAGGTTAGCTAGTAAACCGAATCTGTCGTAAGTAATACTGTTGCTTATAGCCACACACAGGATCCAGATAGTTGCGTGTGCGTTGCCACCCTTCCACGATGGATAAAATAGGTCATTGTATAGAAGGGATTAGGAACATATTAAGGATTCGGAAGGAAAATTGGGGAAAAAAAAGGAATGGCTATCCGGAAATCCTATGGATTTCCAGGTGACCATTCCTCTTTTTTAGCCAAACATATTTTATTTTTTGCTGCCTTGTATGTAGGGCAGCAAAAAAGCTTCTCTAGCAAGTGGCCTTAGTAGAACCGCAAGAGCTGTAAGTAAAATGTTGTACTCTATCACCTGGAAAAACAGGGATAGTAAATCCTAAAACAAGAAGGTAGAGCATAACATCCTTCATACAGATTTTGCTGCGCTTATACGGTCGCGCTCGCCCGGGTGTACGTACCACCACCCTTCACAGATCCAGCATAAAATAAAGTTGCATGGCTCTTTTATCTAATTTCCAAGGCTGGAACTCTTCGGATGTTGTGTGTGTCTATGGGCGACGGGATCATTTAACATCAGGTGAATTGTCTGCTCGCTTGCCAACCTTTCCTATAAAATAAAAATAGTCAAAAATAAAATTTAAAAAGAACATGTTTTAACTTGTTGTAACTGTAATAAGTAAATATATGCTATGTCGATAACATTATGCGAATTATTTCCCGATTTATATGCAAATGGTAAAGAGTTCTTTGTAATTAACAATTCTACAAAATAATGTAATAACGAATTCACATCACCAGACAGAAATATAACATAACAGTGTATATATAAAAGAACAGGTATATAATGAAATCATAGACATATAATTAAATTTATTTTGGGCTGTCCTCCCAATTTTTTTATTACAACCAATTAACAACACCATTAAAGACATTGTTTTACTTCGACGAATTTCTTTGTTTTGCAAAAACTCGTGTATTTCTTATTTAGTTTTTTTACAATCTAGTATGTTTTAAATCGGCACTTACATACACTTACTTTAGCAGCAAAAACACTACAGACTATAAATTGGAGCTCCTAAGGAGACAAATTAGCATAGCTCAAAATATACTTATTAAATATAAATTATGATTTCTTCGAATTGTCAAATGTTGTATCTTACTTGTATATTAATAAATCGACAATATCATCATAATTTTTTTAGAATCCAGTCAAAATATCATGAGAATATATTAAAAAAAATATTCACACATATATATTATTCATATAGTTATCTTATAAATGTTATAAATGTTAAAATGCTTGTTACTGTATCACGCAAAAACGGATTAATGGATTTGGATAAAATTTGACACATAAATAGTTTATTAGCTAGATTAACATATAGGATGGATTTTGAACAAATAAGGAAAATAACGCAGGTAGCGGGGAATAGCTAGTGATATATAACCAACTTTGTACCAATAGTATGCAACAAATATTAATTATTTTTATCTTCTATGCATGTACTCAATATATTGTTGTGATTTTTTAATACCATCACTAGAAAAATACAATGCCAAATGATGTTATTATTATCTATACATCATGACGTAACTACGCAGTTTAACATTTGATATTTACATTCACAAAAGAGACAAGTGCCTCCTTGACAGTTTTGCAATTGATTACCAATTTACCACACGACACTGACGCGTGATTCAAACATACACACAAAAATATTTTTAGCGCCTCCTTAATATTTCGACAGCGGCTTTATATAGATATAGATATTAGTAAAGAAATCCATCTCTTATTAAACAATCTACTAACAATAAGTGTGAGTTGCCACTTTTTATATTTTTTTATTATTACAACGTCCAAGTGATACACAAAGTTCTATACAATTTTCTTTTTATTTTAGATATTGTTGAAGAAATGTAAAATTGCAATACAAATCAAAATCGAATTCCATTCAATAACTTTTTTTATTATATTAAAAAACAGCTATTCTCTTTATAGTATAAAATATAAATCTTTACATATAAAAAAAAATTAAGTACAAATTTTATGTCAAAATAAAAGCGTTTTAGTAAATGCATTTGAAAATAATACGGTGGTAATAAACAAAAAAACCAATTTATAAAATTTTGTCTGTCTATCCGTTTGCCTGTCTGTCTGGGTCGACTAATCTCTGAAACGACTAGGCCGATTTGACTTGGACTGGCAGATAACTGATAATTTTGAGAGTAACTTAGGTTACTTTTAATTTAGAAAAAGGAAGTACCATGTAAAAAGAACTCTTAAATTTGGGAGCGAAATCGCAGGCAGCATTTATTTTATTATTTTCCTTATCGGCCTGTTCTAAAATCTGAAATAACGTTTGCTCTAATTAAAATTATAAATGGATATCGAAAAGACCTTTGTAACAAATTTTAAAACAATCTACAAAAAAATTTCAAAATGATGGACACGTGTAGCAAGCGGGTTATGCCAACGAAATAAACCTTTCAAAAAATCAGATGTTAAATAACACATTTTGAAATAGATTTAGTTTGTTAGGTAAAAGGAAAAAAAGTTTTACGAATTAATAAGACATATTTCTCGACCTGACGACACGATCACGATTTCTAAAACTAGTTTCGCTAATATACCTACACTCCTTGACCGTTGTTTCATATTAGTGCTTGCTTTCATATTATATTATTTATTTTTGCATACAATCTATTTTCAGTTGATAGATTTTCAAATATTAAATTGTAGCTGAAAAAGCATATATACATAAGTGAATACCAAGCTAACTGAAGCTATCTTTGGAACTTACTTTAGGAATCAAATTTATTATGTCTGAATCCGTTAAATTGTTTCGTTTAAAAAATTATTGTACCTTCAAACACAATCACCGTCGATATTTACAAATAAATTGTTTCATAACTATTTAACACAATATGCGCAACCTAACCTTTTGCGACATAGTACATACATATCTATGCACATTCTGCTTGTATTCAACTGTGCTATTCGTAGTCAAATGTTTACAGATGTCTCAGACATTTTCTTTTAAATAACACAGCTATGCTAAGTCAGTTTTTTATTTATAAAATATCAGTGTATTTAATTACACAGTTATAGCTATCGATGATCACTGATGAAACGTTAACTTAAAAACATGTTAAGGACTCTCTTTTTTGTCAACTAAGAAAAACTGATTTCGCATTTTTATGCTACAAGATAATATGTTCGCATATGTTTAAAACATATTACATTTAAATATATATATACATATTTCTTTCTTATTTTGTTTCTTCGTCAATATATCTCTTACAATAATATTTATACCATGACTGTAACATTTTTACAGGCGTCGCTGGCGCTGACGCTAGTCAGTGGGAAAGCCGCTAAGAGAGATATTTTGAAAATACCCGCATTGCCACTAGTCAATGGAAAAGCTGCTTCGAGTGAAATAGACAAGGGACTAGCGCTAACTCTAAAAGGCGGGATAGATGCTAAGAGTGAATCAGATCAGGCACTGAGATTGTCACTGGATAGCGATAAAGCTGCTAAAGGTGAAACAGACAAAGAAGTAGCACTAACGCTAGATAGTAAACCTGCTAAGGGTGAAGTTGAAAAAGAAGTGGCAGCGACGCTAGATAGTGAAAAGGATGCTGACGGCGAAATAAAAACTCCAGTAGTATCGCTAGACAGTGAAAAGACTCTTAAAAGTAACACAGAGAATGGCATAGCATTGTCTCTGGACAGTGGCAAAGATGCTAAAAGCGTAATTGAGAAACCACTACCACTAACGCCGGATTTTGGGAAATCTGCTATAAATAGAGTAGACAAAGAAATAGCACTATCGCTGGAGAGAAGGAAATCCGCTAAAGGCGCAACAGAGCAAGCAGTCAAAGAGGCAGCTGGTGATACTTTAGAAAGTCCAAGGCGAGGACGTCAGGGTTATGATCAAACATATAGCAGCAACAATGAAGTCGTAGTCGATATACAAGACAACGAGAAGAACCAGTACTACGAAACAAATTACGACACAAGTGAGTACGATATTAATTCATAGTAACTGACAAGTTTGGGAGCCAAATTAGACAATTGTTTTGGTAACTGCCAATTGTTCATTTCTATTGCAATATTTTAAAATGAGTATAGAATTGTATTAATATACACCACTCAAGTATTTTAAGAACAAGGTAAACGATTACCTCTACTACAATTACTAAATATACCGGATGCAAAATTCGGTAATGTACACAAATATTAATTACAGCACAGCAACTTGGTATAGATAGAGAACTTGATATAGATAAGTAACCTTTTTTTTTGTAATTTTACATTATTTAATCGTATATCCATGCCCAGGTGCCTACGGCTTTGGTTACGACGTGGGACCGAATGGTCAATTCCACCACGAGAACCGCGGGCCGGATGGAGTCACATATGGTTGCTACGGTTACGTCGATCCGGATGGATATCTACGCGCAACACACTACGTGGCTGACAGTCACGGTTACCGTGTGGTTGAGCCGGAGAAACCTGTAGAAGTGTTTCCAGATGAAAAGCACGAATACGACGAGAAGTGAGTATATAAATGATTACCATTTCCAATAAATTTTAGGCATAAAAATAGTTTGTATTATCAAAGTCTCATTAACTTCTTCTTTTTTTATATTATCTAGAAAGGTAATTACATTAAAAAAATGTGGTTACACCTCTACTAAGCATTTGGTAAGCATACTATGTAGTATCCTGGTGATTCTATATTTTAATAAAGGTACAGCCTGTATAATGAAACGTTCATTTCAACAAACGTTTAAAGTAAGGCATAACACTTACACAGATAGCCTACTCCAAAATAGTGGACCTAACATATAGAATGTTCCAAATAGAGAACTGTTGTGAGATCAACAATTCCAAAAACAATACATAGACAATATTATTTTTTGGAATTGTTAAATCATACTGACGGGGTTTAGAACATGTGTGGTATGGAAATACAAGCTTCTGCAAGTCATAGCAGTTCTTCATCTTTTTTTTCTTTATAAGTTTCCTATGAGATCTGACTTTGTACATTACGGAACGTAATCTGGTAATAGCAATCACAATACAGCGTGCTATAAAAGTCATTGAAGTTTCCTCATTTAAATTAACGATAAACATTAATTTTTAGCTACGTATCTGGATCAACAGAAGCAATACCTGGCCAAGTGATACCATGGAAAAAACTGTACTTCCCCAAAGGATGTGGACGCACTCCCGGTGGCGTCCCTTCCAGGCCTCTGCCGAAACCAACTCGGCCGCCACCACCTCCGCCAGACAGCACAGGACAAAATAGCAATCCAAAACCTGGTGTATTGCCACCGAGTAAGTTTTAAAAAAAATTACAGTATTTACGTATTGTGTCAAAAATGCCAAGATACTTTAATTAACAAGATATTTTAATAATTTTTAAAATAAAAATTTGGTTTCGTGTCAATTTTATAAGCTAATGAGTTTTTATTCAAACTCGTAAATACAGTTTATTAAAAATGTTAATGAAGTTTTACAAAAATGAATTTACAATGAATATTTGCAAATATAATTAAACAAGAATATCAAGTTACAGGATTGATTGATGTAGATATCTATCTCGTCATTGTTACATATGTAAATTATTCATTTTTCAAGTAATGATCTATCTTTTAGATGGTGGGACATCCAACCGTCCTAGCGGCCCCTACGGACCCGGTTATTACCCAGGCACACCTGGTACTCCAGGTTCACCAGGCACTCCTGGTACACCTGGCAGTCCAGGAACGCCCGGATCTCCCGGAACACCTGGATCTCCTGGAACTCCCGGTGGACCCGGTGGCCCAGGAGGACCTGGCTCTTACGGTCCCAGCGGACCCGGTGGAAACAATGGTCAATGTAAGTTATAATTCATCAAATAGGTCCTTTTATTATTTTTTATTATCCACGGCGATAATAGAGGCGGAGTAAGCGGTACTTTGGCAACGCGATCTCACAAAAATGTAGGCGTAATACGCCTTTTCTGCGCCTTTCTTTTTTCCATTCCCCATTTCCAATTCCTTAAAAGTGCACTCCTTTAAATCTATAACCCGGCCGATGTCGTATCCATAAGCGACGAGATTTGCTTAACGTGTTCATTTTACCATTAGCATGGTGAAGGAAAAAAAGCTACATTTAATGATTATAACATTTCCATTTAGAACTAGTAAACCTTTTGCTTGGAAATAAATATCTCCAGGTGTTACATCCCAGTAGCTTGTGTATAACAATTGTGTTAACCAGTCAATTAATCACAATTTTTATGATGAATGATAATTTTTGTTGATGAATACAATTTCTATGATCACAAAATTCCCTTAATTATAGAAAGAAGACATTCTAATAGTTCACTTTGACTTCTTTGACTTTGACAATACTAATAAAATTTCCAGGGCAAGGGCAAGGGCAAGGTGCATATCAGCCTGGTACACCTGGCAGCCCTGGATCTCCAGGCAGTCCTGGAGGACCTGGCGGACCTGGTGGACCTGGCGGACCTGGTGGACCTGGTGGGCCCGGTGGACCTGGGTCTGGAGGATCTGGCTCTTACAACCCTAACGGACCAGGCAATAATGGCCAATGTAAGTTATAATTTAAATTAAATAGGTATTTCGAAATTAGATTTCTAGAGCCGGATGAACAGGAGGGGAATGATCAGAGGTAGAGTACCTGCACCTTACGCAGGATTCACAGTAAACATAAAATAAAATCCATAAATTTACATTTATAAACACATTTTAAGGTTCAGATAAACCTTAATAAAAGAAAGGAAATATTCTAATGTATAGTGGTTTATTTACAATTTTTCAGATATTACTCAGTCTAAACTCACATTCGTCCTATTCGGTTCCTTGTAATAAAAAAAAATAATAAAAACATATTTGAATCTATTTGCAGGGCAAGGGCAAGGACAAGGTGGTGGACCGAGCGGGCCCGGATCTGGAGGATCTGGCTCTTACAACCCTAGCGGTCCAGGTGGCAATAACGGCCAATGTAAGTTATAATATGTCCAATGGTTATTTTAAATTTAAGGTACCATATCCCTGCGTGAAACCAACCCATCCTACTCTTAATATCCACATTTTTTTTTACCTAATAACCTATTTCTTAATAATGAACTCCTTGAAACTTGCATAATTTAAGGCGGTATTTTTATCCATTGGCTGCGGATTTTACTTACCATTCTCATAACTATTAGAGTTTAGAAAGAAAGAAAACTACACTTAATCGCTTTATGGTTATAACGTTATCATTTAGAGACGAGTAAACTGACTGGAAAAAAGTCCTATGTATACTTCTATCGACTGTGTGAAACCGTCAATTGGTTGCAGTTTCTATCTTGAATTACAATTTTTATTAACAGATTAAATTTCTGGCAAAATAGCAACTTTATTTGAAGAATGATATTCTGATATAAAGTGGCTTGTCTACAATCGAGAATTTTACAGATTAGAATTATTTTGAACTAAATAATAATAAATAGTCCTACTAAATCTTTTGTTTTCGGATAAATAGAAATAAAACAATGAATACATAACCCAATATATTTCCAGGGCAAGGACAAGGCCAAGGAGCATACCAGCCTGGTACACCTGGCAGTCCTGGATCTCCAGGTAGTCCTGGAGGACCTGGTGGGCCTGGTGGGCCTGGTGGACCTGGTGGGCCTGGCGGACCTGGTGGACCTGGATCTGGAGGATCTGGTTCGTACAACCCCAACGGACCAGGCAATAACGGTCAATGTAAGTAAAAATTTAATTGAATAATTATTTTGAAATTATGTTGGTAGAACCAGATAAACGAAAACAGTTAGCAGAGGCATAGCACCAAGACATTACGCAATAAATCCATCAATATATCACATAACCTATATAAAATTATGTTTTTGCACTAATTAAATCATAGTTAAGGAAGGATATTCTTATGTAAGACGGTATACCTAGAATTAAGAATTTGGTAGGCAGGTCAGTCTGGACTTACAATCTTCTTACCTTGATATCAAAGACCTTGTTATCATATATTATAAAGATAAAAACAATCCCATCTATTTGCAGGGCAAGGGCAAGGACAAGGTGGTGGACCTGGCGGACCCGGATCAGGAGGATCTGGTTCCTACAACCCCAGCGGGCCAGGCGGCAATAACGGTCAATGTAAGTAATAATGAATATTCAATTTACGGTACTGGAGCTGTGAAATTGCAGGATGAAGCAGGAAAATAGTAAAAAGAAGAACATTACCGGCGTAAAATCCCACCCCGTCCCATCACTAATATTCCTAAGTTATTGCACTTATTCTTTAATAGTAAACTCCTTCATATGTGTAATGCTTTAGGTTTTATACGTTGGCTATGAATTTAAGTAAACATTCCTAGTATAACGTTATCATAAAAAGGGGAAAAAGCATTAATATTGTCATTTAGAGAAAAGTTATTCCTTGACACGAAGTCCATGGTACACTTCCATTAAATGTCTAAAACCACGAGTTGACCCCGATTTCTACACTAAATTTGCATTAATAAACACAATGACTGAGATCAAAGAAACTTTAATTAAAGAAGGATATTAAGATGAAGAACGCTCAACCTAAAGCTTATTCTAAATTTGCAATCGACCCGGTCTTTTCTCATCAAACTAAGATGATTTTTTTTTGTTTATTTAATTTGTTATTATTTTATCTGTACATTTATTACGTAATCTGATCTATTTTCAGGGCAAGGGCAAGGACAAGGCGCATATCAGCCTGGTACTCCTGGCAGCCCCGGATCTCCAGGTAGTCCTGGTGGACCTGGTGGGCCTGGTGGACCCGGAGGACCAGGTGGACCCGGTGGACCCGGCGGTTCAGGTTCAGGTGGTCCTGGCAGCGGATACAACCCAAGTGGAGGACAAGGTAAACACTTTCACCTGAGTAGTGAGTAAAGCAAAAATCCGTAACTCTTGTTTCTTAAGCGGAATAAGGAAGCTGTGCCTCCTGTGAGCTAACTGCCTCGTTATATTTATATATTTCATATTTTTTTCTATAATAAATACATAATGTTCTTAATACCGGCCTCTGGCATTTAATTTTGCTGCTACAGTATTGACCATTGTTTTTCACGCAGATTACTAATATATGTTTTCTTATATTGTTAGGTGGTTATAATCCTGGTTCGAGTGGCCCGTCTGGCCCAAGTGGTGGTGGTGGCCCGAGCGGATCCGGTGGTTCAGGTGGACCTGTTGGACCAGGAGGATCCTCTGGTTACTACCCAGGAAGCGGACAAGGTGAGCTACATTTTAGTGCTTTATACCATCGCTTTTGTGCACACTAAATATTTTTACAGTTGGTGAATCTTTTATCTTTTATTCTACGCCTTCCCTGTAAACAAGCCTGTATAATTAAGAATGTCGCTAATGATAATTTGATGGTCACGGTCTGATACATCGATATTATATGAAAGTTTGTTTTAAAAAAAATAATGTCAACATACATATGTTATATGAACCTGTTTGTTGTATTCGTAAATCACTGTTTGTTTCGTTAATTAAATGTTAGTGCAGTAAAAACATATCTTACAACCGCAAAGCACAGGCAATTTTAAGTAAGGATAAAATAAATAATTTTCCGGTTGGCTCAAAGGCTAAAAAGTTAGCTGCGGCGTCACATGTCGTGGATTTGACTCCCACCCGGAGCAAATATTTGTATGAATCTACAAATATTTGTTTCGAATATGAGTGTTTGTGTCTGTGTAATTTATGTTTGTAAAACGCCCTTGTAAGACAATATCGGCGCTTATAATAAGGACAGCTTTTTGATTAAAAAGTAATACGAAATTTAATAATTATCTAAAACTCTGGCTGAAATGTGTCGTTTTTTTTTCTTTACATACTAAATACAAAAACCAAACAAAACATCACTTGCAGCTAAAAGATGAAATTCAAAGTGATTATTTCTAAAGATCTTGATAGATCCATTTATAAATCCCTAACTTATTTTTTTTATACCTAAATTTGTGATATTGGAATTTTATTTTCGATACTCTGTTTGCGCTTCTGCTTTAAATGATCACCATCTACATAAACTATAATATCAATATCTAGAATTAGCTTGCTACCAACAAGGCTTGCCTTCAGAAGAAAAGAAAAAGATATTAAAGTATTTATTTCTACATAATTTGTATTTCGTTTATTTTAAGGGCAAGGTGGCTATTACCCTGGCACACCGGGTACTCCAGGAACACCTGGAAGTCCAGGTAGCCCCGGTGGACCAGGTGGACCTGGCGGACCTGGAGGACCCGGAGGACCAGGTGGACCCGGCGGCCCAGCTACAGGTAGTCCCGGTAGCGGTTATAATCCAAGCGCAGGACAAGGTGAGCACTTTCACCCGAATACTTAATAAAGCACAAAGCTGATATAGTTGTTTCATAATCACATGAAAAATAAAAGGCTTTCGTAGCTATTATAAATGGCAGTAACATGCAGTAATCTTTTAATCTCTCTTTAAATTTGTTTGAAATGACACATTTTAAATAATGAAAACTATTAAATTTTGTAAATTCCTTATATATAAATAGTGGTCATGTAGTATTAGGGTATTAGGGTATTGGAGTATAATATTTACTTTCTAACTTAAATAAATTTTCTACTGTTCATGACTTGGCATGTTTTTTATTTGTGCTTGATAGACTAACTTTTCTGGTCTAAGGTCATGTGATCTCGTAAACAATTTAAGTCGTGCAAAAAAATGTATTTTCCACAAATGTAATGACTTAGCCAAGCCTGCTGTGACAAAGTTTTTTTTTATTTCGAGTTTGAGTATAACTCTTTGTGTTCGATTTTGAACACAAGGAGTTACATATAATATTATTTAGTCGTTAAAATTTTTTCATTTTTTTTCAAGGCTCTTATCCCGGCTCTGGTGGAGGTTCCGGTACAATTGGAGGACCAAGCGGACCCGGCTCTGGCACTGGTAGCTCTTATTACCCTGGTGGCAGTAACACACCAGGTTAGTTTCAATTAATATTAGTTAATCTTCAAATATATCACTTAAATTAAAATTATCAGAATACAATGTATGTTGGCAATTATTCACATTTGGATATCTAGTGTCATTATGACATTGTAAACATAAAAATACTTTTAGAAATTTAAATAAAAGTAGCCTTGCATAAAGTAAAAAAAAATTAAATATTTTTTAACATTTCAGGTGGCGTAGGTCCTTCCGGAAGTGGAAGCGGATACTATCCGGGTCAGCCGGGTAGCCCCGGCACACCCGGTTCCCCAGGTGGACCAGGTAATTTTTTTCCAATAGAACATTAGGTTTTAACGTTTACAATACTGTTATTTAAAACTTGGCCGCTTGTTCAGCCTGGGCACGAAATGAAATTTGAGCATTTATATTATATTTATATTAAATGCTGACACAATACATATTTAACAATTAAACATTAAAATACTTAGTTTATACAACAGACATCATCAATATGTTAAATCCAAGCCACAAGAAATTATTGAATTTATTATAAAACTAGTTCACCTTGGACTTCGCGATTATTTTATTTCAAAATCTCTTGAACCGCAGAACCGATTTTGATGCCCAAAGAACTTAAAAATAGTACTTATATTACCTACATGTATTCTAAATTTCATTTAAATTGGAGCACTGGTTCAGAGCACATACATACATAAAATGAGCTTTCGCCCTAACTGTTATTCTAAATCTAACTCGCTTCGCTCGCTCGGTTAATGTGTCAAATATGATTTAGGTGTAAAGCTGGTAACGTCAAATTCATTTATAGAAAATTATAATTTGAATGTATTATTATTATACATATTAAATATATGTTAAAGCATTCGTATACAGTATACGAGTCACATTATTCATCACCTATTTTAATTAATATTTTTAAAACCGAAATTCTAAGTAAAGAACTTATGTTAAAACAAGGTTAGAATAATAAAAAAAAGAAAATATATATAATTTAAGATGTGGATAGCAACTCTTTAATCCGCTTTCTTTTGTATAGTCCAACACAAAAGAGTAGAAAATAAATGAGGGCGCTACTATCATTCAT
>DWHK01000521.1:0-13652 GCA_018247855.1 Graphium androcles | reverse complement strand
GGTCATACAAATATTTGCACCGGGTGGGAATCGAACCCACGACCTGTGACGCCGCAGCTAATGTCTTAGCCACTGCGGCAACCGGTCATCAAATATATAAATTTATATTAGTAATAGGATTGCTCATAAGAAGATATACATCGCTATTAAAAGTTTTACATCTGCAACTAAGATTACATTCGTTACAAGCATTTGATACTCCAAAGTCCTTATATTGAATTTAAAAAAAATCATTCGCGTCTGTTGCGAAACTACCGTAAAAATCTACATCGCTCATAATTTTGCCGACGTTACAAAACGCACTCATCGCGTTACCGTTAATGATATTATCTTCGCAATATTTTGCTACATAGAACGCACACGTGCCGTGCAACAGTTTCCGCCAGCGCACTGACGAAATCTAATACGTAATGGCGAATGGAATGCTGTATCGATATCAACAATAAACTGTACCATGCGTCAGATGTCGAAATTGTAACACTAATTTAGCGCTTACCCGTCGGTGCAACACTTCGAACTGGACTCGAATCCCTTGCTCTGTTATCGACGAATCGAATACAATTTGAAAGACGTTAGCTATCGTGGAGTTGCAGCTTCTGAGAACAATTTAGACTTCAGCAGTATATTGTAAATAAGAATGGATAAATATTTACATTACGCAAAGTTAACACTGGCGCATTTAACACAAGCAGTCTATCAATGGTTTGATCTAGGTCGTCGTTCAAGTAAAATCAGATAGATAAATATCTTAAATAATAAAATTAAATAGATTACTAAATTATCTATGTAACAATATAATAAAATACTTAATATAAAGAAGTAAATAAAACCAGCACAGACGCCCTCGACAAGGCAGTCCAAAAAACCGAGGGTGAGAAACCCGCGAACAATACGGACGATATCGACGAGCTACATATGTATATGCATTTGAGTCACAAGCGGCTCGTTTCGGAGCCACAGTCATGAAAATCTGACTGTAATTAGCCCGTTTACAAATGACTGTCACATGGTCATATGTAACCTACTGGTGTCCAGATATTTTCGTCTTTTTTTGCCTTATACCCTTGAGACGGTCAGGACTATGTCCGATTTGTTTTTCAAGAATATTCTCATATGTTGTAATTGAGCGGTCCTAATAGAGCCGGACGCGTTCATTGTCCCGCAGACAGAGTAAAAGTAAGATCCAGATGGAGAATTTTTACCTAGTGTTAGAAAGGGCTGAACATTTGGGGTTAAATTGCAGAATCACTCAGCATGGCGATAGGTCAGACGCCATTTGTAACACTCTTTAGAATTAAAAGAGATGGTTTGTTTAGCGCTCTGCACTCCTTATCCATTCAAAACTTACTGTCATAAATGCACTCAGTAAAAATGTTTAATTTTTTTTTTGTACTTTTTAAAATATGAACGATATGATATTTTTTTAACATGGACAGCCCATTTAAAAGATCGAATGACTTATTATATTATTATCATGTCAAATGCAATTTAGAAAATCGCTTTGACCTATTCGTTCCATAATTTTATGTCTAGGGGCAAGCCCACAGTGCGGCGTTTTGCCGCGCGGCGAAAAGTGACAATGTCTATACGACTAAATCACCAATCAAACGTCGCGACGAACAAACGCAATCACATCTGATTGGCGGTTTTGTCGTATAAAATCTATGTGACTATTCGCCGTAGTGTGCGCTTGCCCTAAGTTAAGCGTTATTTTAAATAATTAGCGTTGATAGCACAGATAAACGTTTTAAAACTGCTCTGCTGTACATTTATGAGAAACGAGTAATTTGTTGCGTACGTACGTGTGTACTTCCTAATATCTTTGGTACATAGAAGACATGTAGTTACTTTCAACTGATAATAATTTTTTTTTCTTTCTTTTTTTAAAAGTTAACTGTAAGCCATGTGGCTTGATTTGTAAGCAGGGTGTTTTACAAACATAAATGTCACATATACAAACATCCAGATCCAAAACAATTATCTGCTGGACAAAGTAATAATTGTTCCGGATGGGAATCGAACACACGACCCGCGACACCGAAGCCAACGGCTTATATTATAACAAAATAAGATTAAAGTGGATGACTATGCACATCAAAATTATTCTTAATTTTTACAAATTTTAATTTAAGCCTTATTTCGCAACAAAAATAAAGTCAACATTTGTACTATTTATAATACGGGCATGTTTTTCTGCATACGCTAAGAGTCTCCTTGCCTTCTCGACCTCTTTGACAGCGTGCATAGAGCGTGCAGTTGACACATTAATTAGTGTTGCCTGCATTACTTTTTTATGTCTGTATGCACGTACGTCATGAATGTCATAACGAATGCTTGTATTCCTTTGAGCGTTTTCAAGCTAAACGTTTAATAGCAGCGCTATGAAATGTCAGTACAAGATAATTATACCCCATTGGATACCACTCCCTTCTAGTGTTCCACCAATATCTGGTTACAAAATCTAACAGCCTTCGCTGCGCTCACGAAGGGAAATCGAGAGGTATATTAACGTTCCGTTGTTTTCACGGAAGCGAATCGGATCGGTTTCGTAGAAAATGTACGCAGCTCTTGGCGATTTCTAGAATACTCTCGAAGTTCACTATCTGGGTCACACGTTGTTTGCCGCGAGCGACGAAAACCCGAACGCGTAGCAGGAACGTGTTCAAGTCATTAAAGGTGATGAGAGAACGCCAAAATTATAAGGCCATTTTATTCCAGGAATAACCGCGTAACTTATTTTTTATTAGACTATACAGGCAATAAAATCTATCCTGTTGATGTTATTTTTCATTCAAAATAAGATATATCAACGTTCGTACGGAATTATAATTTGTGTTTTTATTAGATTCATGTAATTTTAATATTCAACGGCACTTATACTATGAGGAAAGAGGTTGATATTTTTCTTATATAGTATATTTTCCTACATTAATTTTTGTTTTAGTATTGCGGAGCTTCTTAGATGAATAAAATAAATAATTAAACTAGTTTTTTTTTATTAGTACAAACCGAAGCTAAAAACTTAAAGAAAATTCTACAAGCATACAACGTTGATTGAAAATAAAAAATCTCCTATTTAGATGTACCATGTAAGGTACATTAATAGAATTACTCACTAATTAAGCATAAAAAGAGAAAATAATAAAATATTCCATAAAAATTAAATAAAATTAATTTTCGTGGAATATTTTCGGTGCAATTTTCAGCGAGGTAATAATCTGTTAGCCAATCTGCCAAACTACTTTCCCAATTGCTTCGAAAGAGGCCTTTATCAGTACTTTACGAGCTGATAATGAAGATGAAACGGGGTTGGAGACAAATAAAGCACCTTTGGATAAAGAACGATAAACGACATAAATTTTATTAAACGACAAAAAAAAACAATATTTCACTTTGACTTAGTTGGGAGCTACAAAGGACGTCCGTTACTCCGTAATACACATTTTTTTTGTTTTATATAACCTTTGAGTTTTAAAGATGTATAGGCTTTATGGTAGGGTTTCGCCGAAAACTGTTTATTAGTTGTCATGTGGAAGAAACATTCACATAAACTTTCAGTTTGTAAAATCTATAATTAATATAAAAAGCTGAAGAGGTCTTTCTTTCTTTCAATTTTATATTGGATTTGACACGTTAATCTGTTGATCGAGCAGTCGAAGTTAAAAAAAAAACACCTATTCGCGTATGATAGATAATTTCAAAAGGAATAATTTATGCTTAGGCTATCTAGAATCGCCGAGCAGATAATAATAAAATGGTTGAAACTGCAGGAACCAGCTATTACTTTTAAATTGCAAGAGAATAATAGAATGTGCAATTTTTGTAGTTTAACTGGAGACGAGGAGGTGAGGTTCAGTTTTATGTGGACCAAGTATCTTAATATCTATAACTCTGTCAGTACTTAGTCATAAAAATATGTCTCGAGCGAAATCTATCTGTTAAACTAATTTGAAACAAACTTTCGATGCCCCAAACAAAAATCGAATAAGTAATTGTTATTATCCAGTTTGTTTGTGAACACCAGATTCACTTTCAATTATTATGCAATAGCACAGTGGTAAAACAACAACAAAATGAGCATCATAGCACTGCTCCTACTTTCGAGAGCGACATTTAGATAATTGAACGGTAATCTTCGGATATTATGGTGCAATGCGATGGCCGCTGGTATTCCAAGGAGCATCGCAGGTGCGGTTACGGAACGGCTCCACGATCACCTTTCACCGTCGACTCGAATAACCAAATGTCACTGCGAAGAAACAAAGGGCGTGCCCGCTGCTCGCTACCCACAATCGCTACGACGTAAACAATAAACATTTTATAAACGCTCGTGTTATAGCATAAATTTATAAGGATATAAAAAAAATAGCCCCCTGAGTTTCTTACGCCGGTTCTTCTCAGGTCAGTGGCTTTCTTTCCGAACCGGCGGTAATGTTCTTAACAATCAATAAGCAAGTGTAATCACTTCAATATGAAATAAAATAATGGACTTTGACTTTGACTTTGTGTCAAGGATATTCTGTCTTATTTAACGGTCATTTCTCGGTTATAATCTTATTATAATACTGTTTTCATTTTCCGATTACGGGGGAACTTGTCGTACCTAGGACAGTTTTTCAAAAATGTATTTTTTATTTTATTTTGACCTAATGTAAACGAGACGTATTTGCATATTTTGGCAGGTAAATTTTTTAGTATTTACCAGCAAAATATGCAAATACTTGCTGGTAACTACTAAAATAATATAAAATTTTTTAGTATTTACCAGCAAAATATCAGAAATGTTTTTAAGACGTTTTTTAATAAAAAAAGGAAATATGGCCTAGGTACGACATACCCTATGTGCCTGCCAGTCCCACGATATACCTAAGACACGTTGAGAATTTGGGTAATTCACGGATTATAAAATAAATACCTTTTCTCGAATTTAATCGTTTTATTTAGCTTAGCTTAGCTTAGCGCAATAACTTAGCCTGATATTTTTTTAGAAAATCACCATAACATTCAGTATTTTTTATATAAAAAAATTGCCATGATTCTAAATTATTTTATTAAAAGATTTTAATAAAAAATCTATAAGTTCCATATCAAAGAAATAGAAATATATGTCATTGGCCAAAATACTATATACAGATTGCAACTAGTCCACTTAATTCATTAATGTAGAAAACTATAGATTTCAAATATTTTGATTATTTGTATTATTATTTTATCATTGTTTTATCCCTCGTTAAATAAATGAAAAAAAATATAAAGTTTAACAGTTGAATAACTATAAAAATATATGAAACTATAAGATAAAAATACTTACATTTTTGGCATTTTATTCTTCGATGGCAGCAAATACCGGCTTTATGACGGTTAACGACTATCTTCACATTAGATAATCAGCAGTGATGTACTGTCAAAAATTTTTTATCTAATACCACAGTCAAAAAAATTTTATCTATTAAATAACTTCTCAATCTAAAATAGCCTCAGTATATCTGTGCAATAGCCTTCTCACTGCGCTAGTATAAATATATGAAACGGTACGAATGAAATATATTTAAAACGCTATCATTTTGGCAGAGAATCGTAAGAACGATATCGGTCAAAATCGATTTCACATTCAGAACAAATATTTGTTTAACGTACAGATAATTGATTCGACTCAAAGTGTTTTTATATGTATAAGTTATTTTTGAAAAACGTCCTTGCTAACATGAGAGTGTAATAGAGCAAGGTTTTTTTAAACTTAAAAAAATCGATTGGGGTTGTGCCGAAATACACAACTGTTGGTTTAACATGAAATGTGCGTCTCAACTTTATAAAAGACGAAGGTATCAGTAAAATTAATATTTAAATTATATAAAAACAAGCTAACTACATAAGCTAAATAATGACATTAGGTTTACGAGTTTATTGCTAATAATTTTTAAAAATATTAATGTAACGAAAAAAGGTTTATATCACCTATAGATCTTTTTGACATGACACCCTTAAAAACGTTTCACGTTAAAATGGCAAGAAATTCTACAATTAAATATCAAAACACTACCCGATAGACGAATCTGTTGTACCTTGGCCCTATGTATACCTAGACCATTTGGCTCTTTTTAAATATTCTATATCATATAATTTTAATAACTGGTGTTCCGTACATCGCTGCTGACTATCCAATGTGAAGTTAGTTGCTTCCCGTGAAAAAATTTTTGCCACATAAGTATTTTAAAATACTTTCAAGTTTTATTGTATATACGCGATCGATTAACTTATTTAACAAGGGATAAAATAGAGATAGAATAACCCTCAAAATATTTTAAATCTACTGTTTTCTACATTAATTTATTAGTGTAGTACCTCGGTCATCCTCGATCAGTTGTACCTTGGCCAATGGACTTGGTGCAATCTATATTCATCTTTGGCCAAAGACAAATAGTTCAATTTCTTTCGAATTCTATATATTTCTATTTCAAGACGTAACTTTCCAAGGAGTAACCTATGTAAAAAAATAATATGAATTTTATGTCGATTTTACTTTAAAGATTTCTGCCTTAATTATCTCGCTAGACTAAATAAAACGTTTAAAGCAAGAATAGGTATTTTTTAATTCCGTGAATTACCGCTAAATTCTCTACGTGTTCGTACATACATCGTATTACTGGCTAAGGTACATAGAGTGTGTTGTACCTTGGCCATATTTACTTATTTTAAACGTCTTAAAAACTTGTAAATATTTATAAGAAGTTTCTGATATTTTGGTGGTAAATACTCAAATAATTGATCTTCCCAAATATTCAAATACGGCTTATTGACTGCGTCAAAATGAAATAAAAAATACAAATCTGAAAAACTGTACTAGGCACGACAGCTTATTCAGTTTCTTTTATGATGAAAAAATACATTTGCATTTGGACGGTAAAAATTTCTTCTTAGAACCGAAAAAGATTATTTTGAGATTAACTAGATTTATTTTATGATTTGATGATTTATTTATTTTATGATGAAGAAAATGATATATATGTAAATATCATTTTCTTATTTAGTTATATGGCATATGTAACCGTTACTTCTAAGGGCCATTCCCATTATTTATATATCAGATTCCCTTATGAAGTTGTAGTCTCATAGCGTTGGGATATCAGGTTATCATCCGAGGTTGCAGTTTTGGTATCAAATATCATTTTTTACATGTGAGGTATACGAAGTATATACATGTGAGGTCTACGGCGACAGGCTTACCATCTGTCATATTTGGGTCTTAGAAATTAACTTTATTAATTTTAATATTGATATTTTTATGTAACAAGTAACGTGCAGACGGTTCAACAAATTGAAGAGTTGCAGATAGGTTTACAATTTTTTAAGAAGTTGGTTCTTGGGTAGAGAAAGGGTTAAGGTTTTTAAAGAATGGAGCAAGGAAAGAAAATATATAAGGAGGTACAGTACTTTGTGTCCCCAAACTTTAGATGCAAGGGATACAAATGCTCAAACGCTTATACTTTAAGCCATCTTAGTGTGAAGAGGTTGTACTCATTTGTTAAGCTGATCAATTAGGGCAGAAAATCTTGCATGTAAGATATTAGCCCCTACCACTTATTTAAATATTCATCAATTTCTATTTATCTTCCAAATAAAGAGAGATCCTCTATACAAAATTATAATTATATTATATTGACTCATTATTAATATTTCCAACAGTCTTTATAATTCTATATAATTACATAAATGATTTGATAGAAACTATAAATAATTAATAATATTCTCATAAATTCTCTTAGTTAATTGCAAACGAGTCATATTTCTTTTTGTATATGGTAAAAGCTCTTTCATACATAATAGATGGCCAACATCGAATATTGACAGTAAGTTTTTTTAACAATTTTTATACAATTTTAGTATTGTGCTTTATGCGGGCATAAAGTTTATAATGTATTCTGAATGTAACATTTATCTATTCCCGCAAAAGTCATTTTTGAAAAGAAATCCATCGACATATTAAACGTTTATGTGTTGTCATTGTGATGTGTCAAACGGATTTTAGTGTGTGTAATTGTTTTATTTAATAATTTAGTAAATTTTGATAAATTTTATAAAAAAATGTTAGCCTTCTACACTCCTTCTCTGTATAATTTTTAACTGTGTCAAATTTCATTTCCTGTTCCGTCCGCTTACGTTTTATAAAAAGGGGTACAAAATTTTTGCATCACATATTAATATTTTTAGGATCGATTCATCCCTAATATTTAATCTTAATCTGAAAATAATAATTATAGCCCGTAATAGCATACATTAGTTTAGAGTTAAGTTCGTAAGTTTTTTTTCCCAAACAGCTTACACCGGGCTGTCTGGAACGATAACACAAGGTTACATTTGTTTGTGCCACATTGACGAGGGTACGTAAAATGAATGTTAGGATAAAACTGTGTTGGTCCACGGGCAACGATGTAAGTGGAGGTCGAGCATGGTCCCTTAGACAGTACAGTCGCCCTCACAAAATCCTACCTCCTAGATCTACATATATCTTGCTACAGTCTACTACAGTGAAGTTTCATTTCATTGGTACTGTGGTATATTGTTTAGAAATTAAAAAGGGACGTGGTTGTACGCGACTGTACTTCATGTGAAAACAATCAACATAAGAATTCGTCGAGTCGTGACGATACCGTGATCCATGTCTCCGGTCTGTCACAAACGACAATAGAATTTCTACAAGAGTGTGGAAACTTCAGGTTGAATTCTTTTTTAAAACATAGAATGTTCCTGAGGACATATTACTCTTTTGAAAAAAGGCTTTACACGTTTTTCTACTTGCCAAGAACCTAATAAGTATTCGTTGCATTTATAATTAATAAATATATTATTATAATTACATCCCTATAATATATAGAGAATTTTGATAACGCCTCTAACGATTCTAATAAAAGTCTTGGGTAAGTTGGTGTTTTTGGGATTACAAATCGATTCGCCAGAAAGTCTTCTAAAATATAATAACCAGATCCAATCAATTAGTCTGGAAAGTAGTAACGACTTCCGTTACGTGAAAATAGGTCTATACATCAGAATGGCACATGATAAATATATCAAATTGAAATGACAAAGAACATGTTCAGAATTATCAAAAGTCATATTAATAAAATTACCATGCGTATATTAAATTTTAAAGCAACACAGTAAACGGTTTTTGATGAATGTGTTGTAGTTAAAAGAATTGTGCAGAAGTTACTTTGCTAGATTCAAATTTGATAACTTTCGAGACCTCTAGATCTATGAAATTCTAATTCCAAAATACCATAGATGAAGATCAGGATAGAACACTAAACAAAAATTTCATACACATGACACTTGGGTAAGTAGACATGTTAAAAATATTAAAATCTATTAACCTGACTACTTTATGCAGTTTGGCTAAATAAATCTTGTGGAGGTATAAGGTTTAAAATAGACATGAACTTTCGGGACAGAGAGTAAACAAGGCGATTCCTCGTAGCTATTATCTATTCCATAAGTTATAATAGTCATGTATCTGTAAATGTTAGTTTATTCTTATTCCGAAGTAAGTCACGTAAATAAATAAAAAAACAAAAACAGGGTCAGCTCACGTTTGAAGTTATCATAATAGGCAAAGTAAGCACAAGATAACTATTCAAATAGACGAACACATTTCGAAGACCTTATACAATAAGGTCAATATTTATGAACTATGAAGTAAAATATAATCTCCTATATCGCGATCGTGAATATGGACGATTTTATGTTTCAATAGGTTCGCGAGGGAGTTTAGAAAATAATATTATGACAAAGTAGACAGCGGTACAAGGTATCGCACTCCGACGGCCGGTTCGTTCCGCTGATACCATAAACAAACTTGGTTTATTTTTGAAAGTCCCGCGACTATTTATAATGTACGAACGTGGCTATTCACAGGAAGGTGTCATTAATGAAGCAACATTAACAGATCGTTTGTAACAAGCGTCCAAACGGAAACGCGGACGAACGAATATTATATAGCTTTGCTATATTTCGAGCTAAAATTGTTGTATATATTTTGTAGTTAAAACAAAAGCACTTGAAAATAACTAACAATATAATAGGACCTTGTTGCTTGAGTCTGTTTTTGAGTCCCTATAAATCGTGCGCTGTATAAAATTTATATTCGACAAGAAAATGTTAAAAAATTAAAATTGTAAAATAGTTTTTCAAAACCCAAATTTCTTTATGCTACTATGGCTTGCTTTATTGTCGTATTGACTGTCTAGGATGATCTCACACCGGATTTATTAGATATTTTTTTACTACATCACATTTTCACTAAATCGGGATCTGATAGTGGTTTAAAAAAGAAATCGACCTAATTTGTTAGCACTTTTACTTACATATATGTCGGCGCAATTGTAGAGATTTCACTTTCAGAACAGTGAAAATACGAACGAAAAATATGACTTATTTTTGAACAATTACTATCATTATGAAAACTTAACTAAATATCATTTATTTTATCTCCGCCCGACTGCTAATACGGAACTCAACGCCTCTATAGAAGTCAAACCCTTGTATACACGAAAATATTTACTATTAAATAAACAGTTACAGAAGTAAACACCTTTTAAAACAAAAAAGAAAATTACTGCAAAACATTTTCTGAAAAAGAGCTTTAATTTAAAAATACATATTTAGATATATTTAACATATGTGTATATGATTTATTTAAATAATCTATTTTATTAATACTTTTTTAATTTACAATTACCATTCTCTATGAAATTTTTAATATATGTATGTTTAATTTCGAATTATATTCGGTGAAAAAATAGGAAATTCGCTTCTGAGCGGGGTCTTCCGGAGGCACTTCTATTTTTTTTTAATGATTGATTACAAATCGACAACATTTCTGAGACTTATGCGAATATTCGACATTTTAAATTAAACAAACTTACGGAATTTTTTTGCGGTTTATTTTTAAATTTTATCACCCAACGATTCGATTACTTTACAGCATTCATGGTCACGGGTAGGACTAAGGTGTTTGACGTAATGATGTCACTTGTTGATCCGGCCTACCTTCAACTTTGAAAATTAATGTTGGTCCGATCCACGCAGAAATTACTTATTGTATCTTGAAGTTTTGCAATGTTGTGCTTATGTTTGGACTTGATGTTATTTATAATAGGATCCCAAGCAGGTAGCGCCCAACTATCCTCTCTATTGACATTTGGATGTTTCTTTATTTTAATAGCTTCGCGAATCATCCTTGGCAGGAACCGGTGTTCTTTTGCGTGGATTTTTGGCCTATCTGATGTAATGGTTGGGCCCTTTCAAAGTGTGTTCACAAACTGCACTTGTATGTCTATTATTCTTAATGTCGGGTATGTGCTCCTTCACCCGGGTCAAGTACAAGTTACAGTACAAATCGATGTTTTAGCATTTTAACTATCTTGTGACGTAGCCGTAGCGTTAGCCAAAAATATTGACATGCAAACTGCAATCCCAAGGATACCATGGAAAACAATAGCCCGATTCGCCTGATTTTTGTATGCAACGCGAGCAGCCGGTTCACCTGATTTTAAGTGATACCGTCGCACATGGACACCCGAAAGTTAGTTGCCAATCTTACGTAACTGGGTGAAAAGGTTTAGAATTGCGAAACGAAAGCAATGACAAAAGAAGAATGTAAAAAGATTGGCCTCTCTGTATCCACTTCAGCCTAGGACTTTATTCTACTCTGACTTTTATGAGGTGATATCTCCACGGTCGATTCACCTTAGCACTGTAAGAGCTGTATAGAATAGTGTGCTTTACCATATATCTGTAAGAAAAATTAATCTATTTAAATAGTCATCATAATATTCAAAATATGATATGACACGGTTTTATTGCTGATTTATACCTTATTTATTATTAATACGCAATAGAAAATAGCGAGAGAAATTAACATACTTCATGCGACTATAGAAATTGCAAGTATTGATTCAAACATTTCTTAATAAATGGCTTTGCGATAAGAATACGACATGCATTCTTGTGATTTATGCGAAAATGGAAATATTATTACCGCGGATATTTTAATTAAAACAACCTTATTTATGGTATTAGATTAACATTCAAAACTAATAATTTAAAGCAAATACAGTCAAGGTAAAGTTCGTTGGCATTTTATAATGACGTTCATATTTTCAATCAAATAAAATTAGAAAAGTTGCTCCAGAATTGTTAAAAACAAAATTCAGACAAAAATTAAATAATATTTCGGTGAAATGTCAGTGACATTGTCTTATTAAAAATTTATTTTTTTAATAAATTATCGCAAACAGGCAATTCGTTATAATTTTCGATTTTAAAGAACAGCTCACAACTTTATTTTAAAATCTCCGATGTCGATTTCACTGTATTATCGTCCATAAATACCAGTGGTCTTGTTTTTGAACAATAAAACAGCCACTGGCCGAATACCAGATAACGAGGGGATATAAATAAATAAATTTATGCTTTTCAATAACGAAAACATTGGCAGTAATTGAAAAAAAAAAATAACTCGCGATGATAACACATATGCGTCTCAGGCGACAAAGGAGTTGAATCCAATCAAAGCGACTTTCATTTTGTTTTCAATTTCAAACTGTTTATCTTAATTGAAATTTGCGAGAACAGTGAGTCGTAAATGATGCGGTGGACAGCCAGATTAAAAATGCGCTGAGATAGCGTCCTTTGGCGCGTGTAATGACACGGCTTTGTACATTACATTAAAATAATTATTACAAAGTGTGTTAAGGCAACATAGCGATGCTAAATCAGCATCATATAATCATTAAGGATTCTAATATACTCTCACCTTAGTACTCGAAATACTTTTCTTTAACATAGATATCAAATAGAAATTGACGGCACAAATAATGTAATGAAATGTTCTATTTAACGTGTTAAAATACGTGATGTTATATTTGTGACCACCAGGTACATAAAAGTAAAATGGCAGCAACTTGAACAATGAACAAAATACAGATAATACAAGCAAAATCTTTCTTTTTTAATATTATTTGTAGAACTAAATACTGTAAGTAGATGGAGTTTCACCACAAAATTGTTTATTAGCAATGAGTAAATCATTTGTATTTGTTATTTAAGCATATTTTTCTTGGGTCTCTTCTATTTTAAATTGGCCATATCAACACGAACGTCAACTTATATAAAGGACAAAAATAAAATAAACACGCGTTAGAGTTTTATTATTTTTCGATGTTAGTTAACATTCGAAACGCATCGCCGTGAATATATAAAAATGCAAACGCCATTACGGCCAAGTGCCTAATGCAAATTTTATCTCTCCGTGCTCCCTCACTTCGCTGCTCGTATATTCAGTCCTATGCCTTGTGAAATGTTTTTGTCGACGAAAACAATATGGCGGCATCGTACTACGTGTTAGAGGTCCATTCTGACAGCGCCAGTTGTTTCGGCAGGCCGTAAATCAGAATAGCTTTTGTGCCAAACTGCCATATACGTTGGTAACGTTTAAAACATTTTATATTGAGAGAAAATAGTAAATAGACGCTTTTTACGCATTTTCGGATACATTATTCTTAAACATGAAAGTTTTCTTTAGTGGCATTTTGGAAATTTAATTTACGGTTGGGTGAAAGTTATTAAATACTATTTTGAACGCATAGGACATGTAC
>DWHK01000520.1:0-13660 GCA_018247855.1 Graphium androcles | reverse complement strand
GTATGAATACTGTTACTTTACGCTTGTTCAAGGCAGTACACCGATACTCCGGAAGACATAGACGTGCAACAACTGTTGTGAGCTGTTATCTCTTGAATTACGAATGTAATAAATCTTTTAGGCAAATAATAGAAATTTTAACAAGACTGACCTGTTTCTTTGGAAAATATCAGTTTAATTAACCGGAATGTAAATTGCGCGCGCGGCATGATTTAATTCGTCCCGCAAGGGGGCCCGAGTTGCGCCTAATCTTGAGTAATGGCGGGCATTTGTCTTTGCGGCCGTTCACGTGGAATTGAACACTCACCGTTCATTTGGAGGCTTGGCTTTTGGAGGCCACCCCTTTTTCCTGGACGCCGTGAAATTAATCAACGCCCGAACGTATGAGGAGAAATGATGGTTGCGATAAAGGCAATAATGTCTGTAAGGCTATGGCATAATGATTGCCACAATTATGGCAACACGATTTGTGGTTTCGCTTTTTTAAAACGAGATAATTGGTAAGTAGAGGGTTAAATGATAACAGCCACCCACCGCACCAACTCTTCAGATATTGTTGTGTCAATCTGAAGGATTGATTGTGTATCGAACAGATCATTGAATTCAAGTAGAGAAAAAAATTAAAATTTATATTCTACTAGCGGATATCCGGCGCGTTTTTTTGCCTAAAACCATCTTATATTGTCGTTCTTATATCTTCGTATATTGTCTTTCAAATGAGACCGGTTTGGGGCAAATCGGTTGAATAATTTTAAAGTCTATAAAGAACATGGGTAGAAACAGTTTTTCGATTATCTATATATACATTATTCCATACTATTTAGACACTTGACGTACTAGACACCGGCTTTTTGTGAGGCGGTAATACCTTCCCTGTGAAGTATGTCAATAAGTTCAATAAGAACTGCACGAAAGAAGTATTAAGGTAGGTGGTTCACGAGACATGATGAGAATATTACGCTATAGCCAGTTTCAACAGTTTAAGATGCTGTTGTTAATAATTAATAAGCCGCGATGGATCACTAAACTTATCTGGTATTTTATGCAACTACTAAATAGGCTACGTAGCCCTTTTAGTCGTAGCATAAAATGGTGATTCCAGGGGAACCAAGGTTTTCCAACTACCTTAGTAAATATCCATGTAAAAATAAGTGTTTATTATTTTGCATTTCATTCGGCGAATGAGGTAACAGAAGCCCATCGTCACTTTGTTTCCTCTCCATTCCTCTTCCTCCTAAATCTTTTACTTCCTTGAAGATCGACTACGCTCTTACTTATATGATGCTTATGTCCAAAGACGGCAGTGATCACTTACCATGATGTGAATTGCTTGCTCGTTTACCTCCCTCTCTATTAAAAATACATTATGTATAGATTCAATGCAAAACTTTAAATATTTCTACTTATTATGCTATAGTATAACTTTTAACACGATTATTATCTATATGGCTTCAGTGCTGTTTAACAAGGACAAGCCAGCCGCCACCTTATACCGTTGCAATACAACGGTACACGGTAGCACATTGCTACGGCGTAGCTTTAATAAAGCTTGCTTCTGATGTAACCAATTATAAGAAAATGTTGTTTGAAATGGTTGTGTTATTATTACAAGTTTTAACTAACCAAATTTTTAGTTACATTTGTGATTAAATCTGGATCATGGACTCAATTTCAACTGAAAAGATTTTAAGTTTAATAAAAAGAAAGGAATGTGATAAAATGAACTGTTGTAAGACGAGCACTTAAATAAATCCGGTAACAGATATTTTTAAAGCTATTCTGAATTATTTTGGTGGATTTAAAGCGTACCAATTCTTATATATAACATAAAACACGTTTAGAAATAACGTAAACGAATATAATATTAAGGTTTACAGCTAACATAGGATAATTTTAAAACAAATAATGTTATAATATACACGTGAAAAGTAAAACAATGCAAACGAGAATTAATTGCCAAATTTAAATTGAATCATAGTTAAAAGAATTATTTATTACCTAATTAATCATTTTTAAAATTGTTTTTATTGTGTGTATGTATTCAAACAGATACAGTACTAATAAATACAGATACTAATTCGCAAATACAGCATTCGAATACATGTATCATACATACCATAGATATAGAAAATGGCGCATTTATCATGGGCAGTGGCTTCGCAGAACCTTTTAAATATATCGAGTGTTTCAGTGCAACGAAACAGCGGGTTGTTTACAGTGGGGGAGGGTCCCCCTGTGGAGGGAGGGGGGCAAGATGGCGCCGTCGCCAAGGCAACTGCACTCGCTTCCTTAATCGACCGTACCCCCAAGTCGGGAGCGACGAACGGTTGTATGTATTGCACTTATAAAAGCTAATATACTTTTCCATTTGCCCGCAGAGGCATTGGATTGTTTCAGTGCAGCGTATTGCAAATGGAAAAATCATAAAACTATTTAAAATATGTCACTCTCGTTCTAACGTTTCTTTCTTTCTTACATTTCTAAGGAGTTCGGTAATCACGTACAAAATTTATTTTAACGTAGCTCCAGAGAGCGAGTTCATATACACACATACTTATCAAATTATATTTAACAAATATCAATTTAAAGGCAAGACCATTTCTATATTACTTAATACGTTAGTACGCTGAACTTAAGTATTTCATAGAAGTCAGGATAACATACATGACTACTCGATAAGCAGATTGGCTAAAGTTAAGCAGCAAGCTATTCCTTGGTAAATGTATTGCAATTAACTTTGTTAGATTCTATCTTTCTCCACAAAAACTATCTCTTTCTATATTTTCTATGTTGTAAAAAACGCTACCCTAACTATTAGCTCTATGGTTTGTGTTACAAGGGCGATTAACATACACAAATTCTACACACACAAACACATCCAGATACGAAACAATTATTTGTAGGCCATACAAATAACTATTTCGGGTGGGAATCGAACCCACGACCTGCGTCGCCGGAGCTAACGGCTTAGCTACTGCGCCAACCGGTCATTTATACCTAAAAAGATTAAATGTAAAATATCAAAAGAATTATTAAGAACCACTAATTTGACCAAAGAAAAAGAAAGTATATAACTATTGTGATTTAAAATAATCTAATAAAGTATTACATTAGTAACTCGTATTATAATAAATTTCTGAACAGAGCCGTAGTTCATTCAGCAGTAAGTTTGAAATTAATAAAAAAAAATGGAAGGCCACACATTCACACCAAACATGAACCAATCCGGTATAATTTGAAAGAACGTAGGAAACATAATATTACACAAAATTAGCATGACGCTTACCTTATTGCAGTTTCTGAGAAGATACGTCTTCTTTTTCACCCAAAATAATTTTTTTGTTGTAGGCTAGATTTTTTTCAGTGAAAAGATAAAAACGAGCAGACGATTCACCAGATATTAAGTGATCCCATCTCCTATGGACGTGCACGACATCCGGAGAGTTGCATGTACGTTGCCAGCATAGGAAATCAGATAGAACAGGGTATTGGGTAGGATGGGTCAGGAAACGTTTAGGAAGAAGGGGAAAGGAGTGGAAAAAGAATTGGGTAGGAATGGTAATCCGGCTACCCCAAAAGCCATGCATACTCTATTCCATGCGGGCCCTTTGTGAAGAGCGGTGATACTTCCGCGGGCGAACGGCCTTATAGGTGGAGAAAGAACTGTATGAAAGATACTATACTCTACCATATGACGACGTAATGTAATAATATGGTTTCTCACCTTTCGCTATTAGGCACAAAAAGCCGCTACTATTATTTTCACCACGGTTACATAGTATTAAATAAAAAAACATAATTTATGTACTCTCCATTTGCAAACAATCTTTAAACAAATCTTGAAAATATATTACTGTAACCTCGTTGTTCAACAATCGTAATTAAAACTGATGTTCAGTCAAGGCTTATCTAATATATGTATAAAGAAAAGTATATAAATATGACACTGCTATATAATTTTACAGAATTGCATTTGAAAACATGAAATCCTCATGATGTGTCATCAGAAAAACACATATCCTTTCGCTTGGGCGCGCGGAAATTTATCAAGGTGCTACAGGGCGGTGTGGCGATCAGTTAGGCCGAGAATAATCCAGTGGGCAGCGCTGCAGCGTCGGGTGGACGATAAAAAAGAGTTATACGTTAGAAAGAGGAGAGTCCGTCTTGGCCGCGGGCCGTTAGAGCCGGATCAAGGGCTCAGCGGCCGGCAGCGATAATCATAATTTTTACTTACAAGAGCAAGAACATTAGGGCGGGCGGGCGACAAATCTTCCCTAACTGCCGGCCAACTTCGCGACTCCACTAGAAACGCCGATCCCGACAGTATATTATATACCACCGACTCATTTGTTCGCGGGAGCGCTGCAAAATGGTACACGGCCCATGGTCTTTTCTACGTTAGTTTAGCAGCTACGGAATATCTTCACGTATGTAAGATGAATTATGTCTTCATTACTATTTTGACAATAGGAAATATTGATGTTAGAATCGTTCCGATTTTATTGTATTGACAAAAAAATACAATTTACCATTTTTTTTAGTGTTCATTTTCAATATTTAGTAATTAACAGTTAGTTACTTATATTACAAGGATTTATATAACGGGAGAAAAAAATCTTTAACTTGTTTAAAGGAATTGTAAAATATACATACAATTACATTAATAATAGAATATATTTTACAATAAGATTAAATAAAAATCTTCTTAATGCTAATTTAAAAGCTTCTTATGGACTCATTAACGTACGTAACTAACTGACCCTATTTACTTAATGCAGTTTAAAATACTTAGAAACAACAGGCAAAAGCCGCGTAATCTGCAGATACGTAGGAGTAAAAAGAATTAACAAAAGGAAAATGTGCAATTTAGCTAATAAGATTAAGCGGAGATAAATTTAAAATAAGCATAGAAGAGCAATGTAATTATTATTAAATCGAAGTGTTTTCTTTAGGTTTGAAGGAGATTTTGTAAGCCAAGTTCGCAAAGAAAGTACGGAATGAAAGTGGATTTGATATCCAAATAAAGGGCATAAGGAGGCGTGCGCAGTCACATCACGTGGGTAGTGCGGGGACAAACAAGAATGTCCAGTGCGTTACAAGCGACGCTATTGAAGTGTTATTCAGAATATGTGAACACGCTATACGTGTCGGCGTCTGTGGAGTAGTTATTGTAATAAAAGTTTGTACATGGACTAGTTTCCTTACGAACTTATAATCACAATTAAATAAATAACGATTTTAGGACAAGGTTTTAAGGGTTAAGAGAAGAAGAAGAGGATATGCGCAAAGCAGGGTACAGTAAACTACCCGGCAAGCAACTCACAAACACTTTGTTTTTCACTTGATTTGTGTGAGAGCCGCTGGTATCTCCCCAGTTGACCAGGACATTGAGTGCAAAAGATGTTATGCTCTGCCTCCCGAAGGCGATAAGAAGTTATGGACAGGGCTTTTTGCAGAGCCTCGGTCGGCAAGTATAAAAATAATGTTTAGAGATTTCATCGCTGCGAAGGCGTACATGTAGGTAAAAAATCCACCGTTACATACAGTTATTTTATGACGTTCTAAAGTTTAAAATAGATGAATCTTACGAAGTATTTATATCTATATCGATTATTGAAATTAGTTATATATTATAATTGTCCTGTATGCGCTTACGGACTCAACACTTAGATTACTTGGTTATTTCATGAGCAAACTTGTACATGAAATAACCAAGTGCTAGTGTTAGTTGCATCCAATATTTTTAGAAGTAATATTTTGGGCGGCTCCACCGCCACCGCTGTGCTAGTCTACGGGCCGGCGTCGGATTTGTTTTATGCCCACCGACGGCACCGACTTACCGCGACCGCTCGCCCGGGGCGTCTTAATTTTATTACACGACCGACCCGGCCCGCGCCTTCCCTCGGGAGCGCCGCCTAATTGTGTCTTCGGGAAAACTAACCTGGGAAAAGGTAATACCTATTTCGCTTCCTTCTCTTTGTATACCTACCCGCTACCTACCTAGTTTAGGGTGGGGGCAATCGTTTAACGGAAACTTTCCCAGCGACTGCCTGGTGATAAAATGGTGCAGCCCTCGTCTGTTTATTTTGGCTTTTCATAATTCTATTCGAGCTATTAACTTTCTATCGAGGACACAGTGTAAATTTTGATAAAATAATAAAAGAGGAATTAAAGTTAATTTACTTAAAATGGTGGTAGAGCACAAAACATACGTAAAGCTCTTGCTGCAATCATAGAGCATCCTGTTCAAATTACGTATTACCTCACCTATATAGATTATTCAGGTAAGTTAATACGTAGAGTATTACCTTAGAGGTGGCCAGCGTTATTGATTCCCACCCCCTTAATTTTACCAATTCCCTTTCCATTCTTATTAAAATTTTCCACGACCTTTTCTCAATGACTTATATTTTTTTGTTGACAATACTTCGGATATACAATTTTTAAATACTGTCCGCAGACGATAGTTTATACCAAGTTTCACTTTATATCAAGTTTGACATCTGCTCGTCTGTAACGTTCTCCAATTGAAAAATATAAGGATACGTATCAAATCGAACATCAAATTAAGATTAAAATTTCTCTTTCTCCTACGATGAAATTCGAATCTAAAAAATTTGAACTTGAATGTAAAACGAGGAATATAACCCTTACAAATTTTATTGTTTTTACATTTTTGTAACTATAGCGAAGTTTTAAAATCAAATCTTAATTTTATCATGTGTCCAATTACAAATTGAAAATGCCATTAGAAGCATCTCATAAGGCATAATTTACACAAAATAGCAAAGAAATTTTTTTATGTTCTAAGTAAATCTCAATTTAAACTAAACATAAATAATTGAATGACAAAAATTAACAAGATATGCAAATAAATGTACTCAACATTTAATCCGATTTTTTATAATTGCTTATAAAAGGCTATAGCGTAAGCTATATTGAAATCTTGATGTTGAAGAGGACAGAATTACTTCTTAGTTTGCTTAACTTACGGCTCTATGAGGTTTAAACCAATTCACCATATGCCATTTGAATCTGCAGGTGTGATGTTACACTAAGCGTATCTCTCTCAACCAACCTGTGGACAAAAACTGAAAGTTAAAAATAAATTCACGCCAAATACTTACAAAAATTTATTTTTAACTTTTTAGTTTGTTTTCCCGGATGAAAGCTTGTTTTTAAAAGTATTAATTACTTTTAATTTATTTTTAACTTTTTACCATGCAAGTGTTTCAGAGTAGCCATGATGTTTTAAAATGTTCTACGGATTCTATGATGCATCATAATTCCCGTAGGATATTATGTATATATTTATCGGGTAGTCGTATAGGAGTAAAAAAGGTCGAATTGTTAAATTGTTCTTCAACACTAATCAATCGAGCCCAAATTTGGTGGTTATATTGTTTTATCACAGGCCATATACCATGGCCAACTTCCAGCTTCATCATCAGACCCTAGATATATTGATATAAAGTGTTCCTCAAGACGAATCAGTAAAGTTCCTATGGCCATCTTCCAACACCATCATCTTCCAGACCATCTCTGTGATACCATTTTATTGTATTGTCACCAAAGATTAATACTCCAAATTTGAATCCAAACGGACATCGGGAAATGGGCCTAAATTAGGTTGCAAAATTTGATTAAAAACTGACAGACAGACAACGTAACAGTTAAAACTAAATAAAATCTTGTAAAAAACACAACTTATATTACTGGATGCGTCGTACTTCCTATCTATAATCCTATAGTGAAAAAGTTCGATATGCAAAGCCATCTAGCGTTCAGTAGTTTTATTATAAAATAAGTTCGCTTAGCTTTATATAGATAGTAACATTTAAGCTATAACAATGCAAACTAGAGAAAATAAATCTATCAGTATAAGATTAATAAAAATTTATTACTTTATTTAAAGTTAATGTAATTGATATTAATACTAAGTGTAAGACATAAGTTATATCCATGGCCATATTAAAAATATTAATCTTCATACATCAAATGACAAAAATCAAAATCTTTGAAACTGTGGCATCACTGTACAATAGCAGCGAATTTTTAAAAGCATAAAAATGTATAGAAAGTATAAAATCAACAGTTTTTAATTTTACATTATTAGTTACTGATTGTTACTGATATTAACGCCATCTATCGAGATCTGATACATATAAGCATTATAAAACATTTTTATTCTTAAATTGTCGAAGTGTAAGAAAAATAAATATATTTTAAAATAATATATGAACTATTAAAAATATAATTAAACTTTTATATTGAATTTCATAATTCTTTCTTAATAATTTGCAAATTTCTCGTAGAATTTTAAACCTTAGCGGTAGGGCCTCCAAACACCAAGTTACCTTGATCAGAAACCATAGAAAAAAATATGTAATGTGTATATTTATGAATAAAAATAAATAACAATAAAAAAATAAGAACTAAAAAAATCGAAAATTCCTACTTTTAGCCTTACTAAACTCTTTAATAATTGGTATATAGTTTATCTTAGATTCTATCTACCTCGATAAACGTATTTACCAAAGCCGAAAGACTTTCTTGACCCATCGTATTTCTTAAATAATTATTTATTACTTTTAATTTTGAGAAGCTCTTTTCAGCGGTGGCTATACACATTGGTCTTTTACAGCATTTATTACACATCATTTATGAAGTTGGGCAAATTTTTAAAATCATTATACCTAATTATTTATATAGTTCATATGGTTGGAAGTCACAGACTCGCAGGGTTGTAATTCTGTAAAGATTTTTAACATCATCAATCTAGAATCCATATTACTTATAATAAAACCATTCATGGTACAAAAGAAATCTGTGCCATACTGACATCTGGGGGAGCCTGCATTGGTACGACGTTTCCTTCGTAATTTTTTCTAGCTACTCTTTTATTTTTGAAATCTTTCAACAAATCATAACTTATTTTTCCATGCTCGGACCTATTCACAAAATGTATTTAAACGGTCAAGAGTGTGTCTGATTGTTTTGTTTGACATTTTAATATATAAATAAAATATAAGCAAAATATCATTAATAGTAATACGATATTTGTAAAAATTCCACATAGAAAGAAACTTCTTCAACCATGGATAACACCAGGAATTCTAAGATCAATAAATAAACAGAATAAATATAATAAGCAAATAAAAAAAACACCCTGAAAATTAAGGAGAATAATCATGTATTGTGTATACCGGAATATAATTAACAATTTAATAAAATTTGTTAAAAATCAATATTAGCGATCGCAATTTTTGAAGAATAAAGGTAATATTAAAAATACCTGGAATATTATAAAAGATGTAAGTAATTTAAACACTCAAAAGCTCACTGGCGAAGAACTAATTAACAGATTCGCTTGATGATGTTAACCAGTACTTTACATCCATAGGGCGTAAACTAGCAAAGCAAACTATGAATAAACTCGGCCGTTCAGAGTCATAAATAACTAAGAAGGTGAAGAGCGATCTACTACTACCTCACTCTTTTGCTCTTTTTCTTACAAAACCTGATGTAATTGTCAATATTATCAACAGTCTTAAACAAAGCTGTGTACCATGGTGGTATAACGTATTGACAAATATAATTTCTTGCAAATCCATTAGGGAGTCACGGTAGGCCACCTTTTTAATTGCAGCTTTAGGGTATCTTTCCTAATAATTTCAAAAAAGCAATCGTCATCCCAAAAATCGTCAATACAAAGGCTGGGCAAAAAAAGCTATCTACTAATTATATACCAATATCTTTAATCCCCACTTTTTTTTTCTCAAAAATAATGGAGAAAATGATGAACATAAGAGTAGTTTCATACCTAGAAAGAATAAGCTAATCATACCAACACAGTTTGAATTTAGGGAGAGAAGATCAACTGAAGATGCTGTTTTAAAATTAAAATCAACGATCATCACATACCTAGATCATCTGGAGGTATTTCTTGATTTGCAAAAAGTATTTTATACTGTGTCCATTCCGATTTTAAAACTAAGATGGTTTGATTTCTTCCTAAAAGTAGATCCCAAAAGGTTAAAATTCATAGACAAACCAGCAACACTGCTAAATAATCCCACGGTGTACCTCAGAGTAGTTCTCTGGGACCGACCTTATTTCTAATGTACATAAACTAACTCTGTAAACTAGGTGGGCGCAGGTTGGGCGCAGATATTGTTATGTTTGCCGATGACACTGCACTTCTCTTTCATGGGCCATCATGGCATGTAGTGCGGGGCCAGACAGAAAGAGGTGTAAAGAAAGTGTCATCGTGGTTAGAGGACAATTTGTTATCGCTTAGCACTTGAAAAATTAATTATATTGCATTAAGTAGATCTATCCGTACTGCGCTAGACACTATAGTAATACTGTGTCTCAACAAGTTCCTTTAAACAAACGTAAAAGCAGCTATCCTTTGCGTAAATTTACGAGTATATCAGCACGAAGGAAATCTCAGTTCAATAAACCAAAGTTATTTGACTATGAATCCACCGAAAAAATATTTGGACGCGTGGAATAAACACTAAAGTTTTATACAATGTATGCAGACGCACACACAATCACGCGCGCGCGCACTCTCACACACACAAAAAACAAACGTTCGAACCCACGACCTCCGGTTTGCAAAGCAAGGGCCTACATCACTAGGCTACGGAGGCAGTTACAGTGCCTCTCCGCTGAAATAGTGAATTTCAGGCATCATGTATGTCAGAAATTACCAACTTACAAATTCATACATACGAGAGAAGATTAGAAACTGTAAATAAATGCACATTTTTTTACATTCCTATGAAAAAGTTAAAAATTATTTTGAAAAAAGTATCTCGCATAATTTACCACTTCACATGCTACCACATCAACTTTGAATGTTATCATGTACATATGTATGTCTGCAAAATACCCACTTCTCCAAAAATCTCCGTCGACCCAATTCTATTGCAATGACAACTGACTAAAACTATACAATAGTATTTATATCATTATTTGAAATATATATGTATCTATATTTTAAGGACAAACTTCGAATTTTATACTGAAAATGTGAAATTACCGTGGCGGAGCTTAAATATAATTTTGCTAAATGACATTCTCTCTACTTACCTAAAAATAATTAAAATTAAATAAAAAAATTCACAAAATATATCATATCTAATCTAATTAAAAATTAAGTGGAAATATTCAAACGTTCAAAATGGTTTTATTATACTTATTTAACAAACAGGGTTTTACTGATTAAAATTACATGCAATGTATTATTACCTGTAATCGAAGTAATTTATTTGTAACATGTTGGTTATTAGCTTGGAGGAAATGCATTTAGATAGGAAGCGGAAGTCCATTAAAGTTGCTCGCTACATGCGGCACATCATCTGTATTTTGATGCATGGGAAAGCTTTTACGATCATGTGCTAAAGATTTTTAATTAAATTTTACTTCGTTTGTTAACATAACATGTTTGTAATGTAATTTAAATGGTCTGTTAATTCCTTTAACATTTTTTGTATCTTACTGCTAATTTGGTACTCATATTTACTTATTATTGGTTGTGTTTCAAGCAACAGAATAAAATAAAAATATAAATAAGCATCGTTGGAAAAATAATATAAATTAAATAATATGATGCAAAGAAAAGGGGTTAATAAACCGAAATGACTTCAGAGGGGTAGTTAAACTCAAATTAGAGCTAACTTTACAAAATAAAGACTTTATAGTTATATAATTGTAATGAATTTTAAAATTAGATAAATCTTTTTTACGGACAAAAGTTGGCACGAGACCAGATCGTCACCAGATGGTTAAAAAACTATGCAGATTGTCCATAGACAACCACAACATCCAAGGAGTTGAAGATCTTTTAGAATAGGTTTTCAATTAGTAGGCAATGGAGATATATTTAGGAATGGATAGGACAGAATTTAAAAAGGAGAAGCAATAGAAGAATATAGAAGTAATAACTAACGATCCGGCAACCTTCTCAAGCCCACCTCTACGGTGGAGAAGGCTGATGATTGCAGCAAAGATTTTACGTAACGTGTAAAATCTGGGAACTCGGGAATTTCCACATATCTCTGCTGCCTATGACATAGTAGCAACGGGTATCCTTAACAGATAATTTTCACTTAAAAAAGTGTGTATAAAATACACCAATCAAATCAATTGAGATTTCTTTGACACTTTTAAATATTAATATTTATAGATGGTTAAGCATAACATCCTTTCACAGCTCTTGCTGCACTTCTAAGGCCGCGCTCGCTCGCGGAAGTACCGCCGCCCTACACTAAGTCGGCATAAAGTAAAGTATGCATGACTTTTTGTCATTTCTACTCTCTTCTTTTCCTACTCCTTTCCCCTCCAAATCTTTAATATGTTCCCGACCCATCCTACCTAATAAACCTATTCTATCTAATTTATCAGACAGACTTTCCGGATAATGTATGTGTCTATGTGTCGACGGACTCGCTTAACACGTGTATGTATGCATGCGTCATATGTGTATATATAACGCATGTACTCACTTTCTTAACAACGAATATTGCTCACAGTGGAGAAATTGAGATACATAGCTATAGTGGAAATAATTGTTGTTGCTTTTCTCTTACTATCTAACCGATCCGAAAAGCGATAGAATGACTCGCACGCTGTGTTAGTCTAGTATACTGGGCTAATAATCTGCGAATGTGAGCCCTCACATCGGTTTGTGCTCAAAACTTAAGCCATCACGGTATTCGTTATACTTCAGACTGTGCTCATCTGGATCACTTAATTATGTATAAGAGTATGTTCAATTGTACGTTTTAAGAACATTCTCTTCATTAAAAGATTATAATGTTCAAATGCATTAAATTTCATAAAATTATATTAGTTCTATCAAGCGTATAAAATTTTGTGCACACTACAAGCATTTGAAATTAAGAGATCTTATTTCTAATATGCAAGCTGTTGATTATGTATTACCTGCGTAAATATTTGTATGACAAATTTGTAATATTAATTTTTAATCCAATCTTTTATGTAATAAATCAATATTAAATGCGGAGTTTGTTGTTGTTATTTAAACACGTTACAGAAGAATTGTCAAACTGAAGGTCTCATACATACCGACGCCATATATAGACTGAGTGACTTTCAAAAACATTTATACATAAAATAACATTCCAAGTGATGAATAATGACATCGATGTTTCTATTTTTTGCATAACTTTAAAAACCCAAAAACCAAACAATAATTTAAAAAAATGTTAGAGGTTGTAACATTATTTTAAATTATTGTTTTGTTTTTCGGTTTTCAAAAACGAGATAAATCGCACGAGTCGTTTTCAAGTTTTAGCGAGCTTACGAACAGTTACTTTTATATATAAGAAAAAGAAGAAGATTACATCCGAGCAAAGGAGATAAAATTAATTAACAGCTTATAAATCAAATTAGGATGTCCCGATTTTCAATATGACCTTATTATAATTTTCAATACGTTAAAAGTTGATTAAAAGGATAGATATCGAGTATACTTAAATGTTCACATTTTGTGTAATGCAACTATCTAACTATCCGTATAAATAAGAAAATTTAAGCGTCTAATGCTATAAAATATTTATTTAAATTACAAAATATTTCTTCTTATAATTTATACGTCCATAAAGATTTGCAGCTCGGGGTCTAGGTG
>DWHK01000519.1:0-13674 GCA_018247855.1 Graphium androcles | reverse complement strand
GGGTAAAAGGGCACACTGGTTGGGCGGGGAGTCGGGTACTTTTCCATCGGCGCCCTAGCCGGATTGCGGCCCAAAAAGGCCGGCAGAGATCGCGACGCGCACGCTCGGCTATTGACCCCCTCTGATGGGGAGTGATTTATTACAGTCGATCGTTACACTGAGTTTGATCATTTTTGATGTTATAGATCATATCATTTGTTAGTTTTTTTGCACCCATCAGGTAAGTTATTGATGTAATATATTTAATAGCGTATGACCGCTTCAAAAATATAAAATTGCTAAGAACTAATAAAACGCAGTAGCGTATTATTTCTCTATTTTAATGCTTATCAAAGATTTAGGCCTATCGTTTAACTTGTGAAATTAAAGTTACAACGAGTGAATTGATTATATACTTACTGTCAATTTAAAAAAAAAATACTTATCCTGTGTTTTATTAAATGTTAAAACAATTTGTACATGAAATAAATTAGCGTACAACTACGTGTTAAATTCGAGCCGTCTAACATATTTAGGATATATTTAACATTACCTAATCGCAGCTAATAGTTCTATTATTTATTTTTGCTTATATGCTATATTAGAACACATAATGTACTTTAGACAATTTTGTGTTGGGGATAATGGGAATCAATGTCCAAAGCCTGATTGGATCAGACATAAGTGAGCAGTGAGTAACTAACATGGCAAAATAAAATCTCAAGAGGCACCGATATGTCCTCTTAATTATGTACAAACTTAAGCCTAACGCCCACATAACGTGGATTGACAACGTGTTGATTTTTAAGACTACATACAAAAGCTAACTTAGTAATAAAAAACCTTACTGTTTTTTTACAACACCGTAGCATACCATACGACCGTCTTTATAATTAGTTAATAAAAACAAACACAAAGAGTAAAAAGTAAACAAAAATTTACTAACCAAATACCTAGTGAGTTATGATGAAGCATAATTACTTAACTACTTTAAATACGAACCCGTGAAAAGTCTAAGATTCCACGGGGTGAAGGTCACGCGTGCTTGCGTTAGAAGAAAAGGGAGACATGTCACTTAGGGCAGTCGCGATCCGTTAAGCAGACCTTTATAGTCGACTGTGTTTAATCGAGTGCCGTACTGAAGGTAAAGTTGCGGAACTAAAAAGATTCCCTGTGGGAAAAAAAGCGGGTGTAGCGCGTAATCGCGTACACATACGCGGTATTGTTTCGCCGTCTTTTACTCCTAGGGGTCGGGATTTTTTTTTTAATTTTATCTGGACCTGGGTGGACTTAAGGTCTTTAATAAGAATCTGTACCTATTCCAATGGTGGCCCTCGGATGGAGTTCACCTCCGATAGGTAGTCTGGATTAACATTTAAAGCTTCATTGGCACTCTATTTTGTCCTCGCGACCCCACGGTGGTCGCCATCAGCTCCTGACGAGAAGTCACGGGGTCTCCGCATGGAACACTACTGCGACTTCTCCTGTCCAGCCGAAAGACAGCCCCTAAATGCGGGCAACGCCTTGCCCCTACACACTCTGGTGACTAATGCTCCAAGTCACCCGCAACTCCTATTACCCCATTCTGGTCGGGGCTGGCAATTAAAAATGGTTAGGATGGATGGCTGGCATGGGGTACTACGGTCCCTCGAGGATCCTGTCTCCGAGTGAAATGTGTCCTCTGTCGGTTGCTCTCAGCCGACGATAACATCATTGCCTAGCAAAATGAGGCTATGGCACTCCACGCCATATCTCCGCTCAGCATCGCTGAAACCACTGCTGGCAGAGAGAGGTCTCGTCCTATGCAGCTAATTAATAAGCTCCGCTCCACTTTCCAGGCAGGGCATACCGCCAGGATATGCGACACGGAGTTCTGACTCCGCCCACCGCAGTGAAAACAAATCGGCGTCACCTCATGCCGATTTTATACAGATAATCACCGAAGGTAGGCAGGTGAGTCTGCTTTCCCGTCGCTGTATCCAGGCTTCGAAGACCGGCAGGAAAGCTTTGACGACATTCTTGTGAGAAAATCGATCTTTACTAAGCCGTGTACGCCATATTGCATAGACATTCTTCTTTTTCTGATCATTCCGAGCACCTCTTCTAGTTGGCTTTTACCGCTCTCGCGGAGAGTTCGAATTCGATTGTATACCGTCGCGTCCATATCCGCCAGAATATCTAAAGGTGGAAAGCTAGGCACGATGGTAGCCAACTCAAAGGAAATGGTTCGATATCCTCGTACGACCCGTATTGCCATGCGCCTCTGCACACTGTAGAGCTTTGATCTACATCTTCTAAGTCTACGGATCGCACGATTCCAGCATAAAGGCGGCGAACTTCCTCGTTAGATCCCCCAAGATTAAGTAGCAGTTTATGCATTGCACCCGCTACCCTCTCAATCAGGTTCAAACTAAGAGCTCGAAGTGTTCTTTGACGCCCCAGCGACTATCCAGGTACAGGCCAAGGTATTTTATGGATGTCCCGACTCTTATATCAGACTTTCCCACGCAAACCCACATATCGAACGGTTTCCTGCCTCTTGCCATTTCACGGAACCATAGCGCCTTGGTTTTATGTGGCACTATATTTAATCCCAACCAGTGGATTTTGGCGACGACGACTTCCACGCTAAGTTCATCTCGCTTCTTGGCCCTCTCAAAGGTATCTCCACTAACTACTAACAACACACCAAGTTTAGATCGTACTGATAACTTACCGAATGAGCTCCGTCAACGAGCATGACGTATTGCACATAACGCTTTGTGGAATGACACTTCTAATCGCACTAGCTCACGGTAGATGGTCATTTGTTCCAGTAACTTGTACTCGGGCCACACTCTGTCGGAGGCCTTCTCCATGTTGGGACCTCCAGATAGATGCGCTACCGATTGTACTGGGCCGCAAGATAGTGTAGCACTCGGGCCAACTGTGTTGTTTCCTTCGCAATATGATGCGAATAATCTTTTATTCTCCGGAGCAGCAATCGCTCGAAGAAACTTGCGGTAGCAGTGTAATAGGACGGTAGCTCGCCAGCTGTCTACTGTCCTTGTCCGACTTAGTTAGGACGATAGTAATACCGGTCTTCCATTTGGAGGAGAAGTGTGCCGTGCGTAGTATCCCGTTAAACAGACGGCACGCTGAACTATCCCTCTCCTCAGTAGCTATCTTATCGCTAACGTGGTGATCCCGTCCATGCGTGGTGCTTTGCTGATCGGGAGATGATTTCGGCTGAGGTGAAAAACAAATCACCGTCCAACCACAGCGCCGGCTTCAATAGTAATCCCTGTAGGCTCTCTTTCACAGTCCAGTGGACGGAAAGATTTCCTATAGCCGATGTATTAGGCTTGAATAGCCCTTCAAAGTGGTCTAGCGGAATTCAGCTCTGTCTTTGGATGCAGCGTACTTGTGTCCGTTACTGACCACAAGTGGACATATGGGCTCTTTAGCCCATACATTAAGCTTTTTAGGGGTAAGGGATGAGAGCACCAGTTAGACCAGGCCTCCGAATTTTAAACGTCCCTTCACCATCTGAATATTCTGAACACAGTATTCAGAAGATTCAGATGGTGAAGGGACGTTTAAAATTCTGAAATATATAAAATTCTGAATCTTCTGAATACTGTGTTCAGAAGATTCAGATGGTGAAGGGACGTTTAAAATTCGGAGACCTGGTCTAACTAGTGCTCTCATCCCTTACCCCTAAATACCTTAATGGCAATCAAGCTGGTGCGTGACCACAGCTTCCTGAGTTCCCTCTTTTCAAAGAACTGGTTGACGAGTCTACGCGAGAGCGTGCCCTGTCAGCGTCGTGATAGCCGTGTGCAATTTATCCTGCATCTTACATGAGATCTTGCGCTCGGCCCCATTTACATCCTCCGGCGTTTAAAGAGGCGCACCGAAACTGAAAACGGACAGTACCCACATATAGACCTCCCAATCAATCCTGAGTTTAGTCCTCTAGGAGCTATCAAATGTGCAGCCAGACTCAGTACGACATTCATAACATCCGAAAGTTACCTTTCAGAGGTAGGGATGTGCGTGAGCTCTTCAGGACCCAGCACCTTGTAACTCGCATCCTCAGCATTCTTGTACAACCCCCTACTAGCGGGGGTTATTACCTTTAATGCCTAGGCTGTTCCGAGAGGGCGATCGGCAGCAAATATCCGTATCTCTCTCCCGTGGGCATAGCCCTCCGGCGAAATTTCGTCCTGTAGATACACGACGGTGTCAGTCTCGGTTACGATGTAACCAGACCAGGATAACCTTTAATATCCCGGTGCATAACCTCCTTAATCCCTTGAGTCACGTTTGGTGTCTCTGAGTTTGGAGGCGGTGGTTTAGTTAGTCGTTAGACCCTGCTAATGCGTAGGCAATGTTCGGCTTGAGAACGGTATTAATTCCGTGGTCTGGAAGGCAATATTCTCCCACCTCTATTGTGATTCATATTGTCCCTGTTTCTCTCTGGGAAGGAGAGGAAGGGGAACTGGAAAATGATGGCCAAAACAAACAAAACGACATAATAATGCCTGATAAGATAATAAGAGACCAACTAAAATACGAACTTACAACTTCCGAGGTTGAAATCAACTTGGTAGTTATTTCAAATTGTGGCCAACAACATCAGGCTGTGTGAAATTTATGTTTATTAAAAAATCGAATTGTTTTATTTATTTAGAAAATTTATCAAAAGAAAGTGAGGACACTCAGACAATACACAATGTGATAGATGATCGTTGAAAAAGAGTCATAATATGAACGGCATTTTTGCTCACTTCTCAAGCAAGTGCTTCCAAAAAGACAATATATTTAAAGGTTGTTGGATAATCTTAGCAATAGTTATCTAGTAAATTTTATCTTGAAATATTTTAGACAGAGCTGTCAGTATAAATAAAAATAATTTTAATAGTTTTAGGAAATTTGTGAATTTTAAAATTATTTTAAGAACGAATTATTTGTTAATGTATCAACAATATTTTTGGATCCGACGTGTGCAGCTGACCTAAAAAGTAGGCTATATATACACAAGACATGTATAGCTTTCATAACACGCTGGAGATTTTGTAAAATCAAAGTCATTTCGCTTGCCCAGTGAGATACATTTCTGACCAATATTCAATATTAAGAAGTATGTAGTCATATAAGGCTAAAAGTATAATTTGACTGAAAATTATCATCACGTGAAGAATTTTAATTAAAAAAATATAGTTTAATTTACTTTTTAATTAAAACGAAGCAGCTACATTTGCTTCATAGGGCGGACGCATTTATTAGTAAAATTCAAATATATAATACGAAAAAGTTATATTTTTTTTAAAACAACTTGGATGTAGCCAATATTAACAGTGACTTTGTGAGAGAAAGATGTTGTTCTGAGAAAATGCAATATTTGAATGTTAAAGATTTAGATAAACATTTTATATCATATGTATGTATAATAAATAAATAAAACCATAAATAACGTTTTAGTACAAAGGAATTGCTGGTAACGTACATTTGTAAAGATAAGAATCGTAAATGAAAAAATACAAAGCTACATATCCAATATATAAAAATGACATCAAGAAAAAATACTTAAATCCATGCAAATTAAAACTAAATTGAAAGTTTTAATTTGCATGGATTTGATATTTTTAAAAAATAGCTTTTCGTTATTTCCAATATTTGCTAAACGTATTACCTTAAACTGAACATCAATTTCCATGTAACTAACATAATTAGAAATTATTGAGAGGTATAAAAATCCGGTGATATAACTTATGAATAAATGTTACATGTTGAAATACATAATGTGAAATAGAAACTAATATAGAAAAAAAGAGTAGATAGAAAAATAATACCTTTTGAAGAGAAGATCAGAAGCGATACCAAAAGTGCGGCATCTTGTTTCACGTATCAAATTGATCCAATGGCACCCCTTCGTGACTACTTTCTACTATTCATAAAATATTGCATTACATATAAATGTAAGAAAAATCACTTTTACCCCTGTGTATATAGATAAACTAATTTCTGGCAGAAATGCTAAAGCAATTAACCCGCAACTAATTCTAACGATGGAGTTAATAATCGAAATGCATGTTTATTTTGCTACGCATTAATATTATGTTATACTATAGTGTATATTTAAACTAAGCTGAAAACTTATTTCATATTAAAAATGATAATGAATCAATGACTGTGAGTGACGTAGGATTTTCAAAAGAGAGGCAAAGGATTTTCGAACTGCCAAAAAATTTGACAAGATAGTTTGAACTCCCCTAAAAATCCTTTACTACTCAATTAGTGTATGCTATCGTAATTTTAAATGTTATAGTAAAATCTAGTCATAAATCAAAGCAAAATGTACTAAAAGCTAAAATATCGTATTATAGCTATTACGCGTCATAGCAATATACATGGCTTTTTATACAATGTTTTAATTTTTTTTCAATATTTATAATAGAACTAATACTATATTTACATGTAAACTTTAACAATCAAATGGTTTATCTATGAGTAATAATGTATTAAGTAATCGTTAAGTTATTAGCGTTTGAATAGAAGCTGTAGTCACACAACTTTAATTATTAACAACGTGTCAGCGTTACCTGCAGACGAAATTCATTTCACCATATACGTAGTATATAGTCTATTGTAGTCGTGTAAAAAAGAAACATTGCATGTACCAATTTCTAAAGTAATTTATTTCCAATGAACACGTTTTTAAATTTGATTATTAAACACAAATATTTCAAAGCGAAATATTAGGTGTGATTTATTTTCAATGGTCACCAAAGAATATTGATGAAACAATATCCTATACATATTCAATTGTATTTATTTTGAAATGATTAAATATTAATGCTGAATCGCTGGTTTAAAAATTTTATTGGTACAACAAAAATACCAGCTGAGTCTCTGAGTCTGAGTCAAAACACAGTCTGGTGCTGTAATTGCTTTGTAGCATTACGCTACGACTGGTGATTATTTTTAAATATACAATTGGTAATAAAATTATAAGTATATAAGCCGTTAATGCGTTAAGCCATTATACTAAAAGCTGAACCATGTAAAGCTATGACGCGTCGGCGCCGATGGCTAGCATTCAAGTAGCGATATTTGTCAGCCACCGTCTTCGGCAATCACTTTACTCCATGGTTTATGTCAGGCACTAGTCCCGTGTTCGTGCTTGTGCTTGATAGTTCAGTCGTGATAAGTGGTGGTATATAGTGATAATGATGTCGGCCGTCTATTAATGGTTATTAATTGCTTTGTGCACGCTAGTAGCTATATTATTTAAGAAAAAATAAGTTTCAAGTGACGTACTCTTACACACAATACTTTCCCGTAGTTGTTTCTGTCGCGTTTGGGCACGGTGGAAGGGGTTAAGCAGCAGTAGTATCTGCTTACCCCATGGCACTAAAAACATATTGCTAGCTTATTATTCTATACCCGTGACAACATATATGGAACAATTTATAATGACGAAAACGTAACAAATGTACAAACTAACTTATATTTAAATTTAGTGTATGTATTAAAAATATAGATCATAAACAGTTTCAACTGTTTACTGTTGCCTAATCGAATATTATCTAGTAGTCTAATTTTATTAAGAGCATGACCATGGCTATATTTTGTCATTCATTGCAAATTATTTGATTTTTTATAAAAGTTTAAAGCAATCGTTGGTATTTTAGAAAACGTATTGTAGACCTAAATTACACATATCCAAAGAAGCAACAACAAAATTATTAATATCTGCAGCATATAACATCTAAAGTGTTAATATGATCTGTTACGTGTAAATGGAGACTTGCAGTTTTCGGGCCGTAGTCCTACAAGATAAAACTTAGAAAAACATCTGTTTTCAAAAAAATTGTTCGGTTGGAGAAAAATATATTATATATACCGTAAAATCGGGTTGCTTTTCCCACTTTTTAGTGTCTTACTTAGAACTTGTTTTATAATCGCATAAGCTTATACCCTTCACCCCCTCTGCTCGGGTTGCTGGAGCTTCAGAGCTTATCTGACCCAGATAGGCTGGGTCAGGTAAGCTCCAAGTGTGCTTCAAGCTCTAAGTGCTTGTTTACACTTTGTTTGTATGGTCTCGACATTTGTCATCACCAATGGCTATGTTGTTAAAATATAAAAATTGTTACCGAAAATTAACTTTAAATTACTATTTTCAAAAGCTCCCTACTTTTGGAAATACTTATAGAAAATAAGTAATAGTAAGTATAGATAATTCTGCGCGAATATGCGAATAGGCGCTAGGAGTCATTAGCGACAGTGGGAGAGTACACCGTAGGCATACTGACCAGTTATCGCCCACTTCAGCTGGGCAACTCCCGGTCAATAACCTACTGGACGGCTTGAGCACTAATTTGTTTCCGTAGGATATAGGAAGCACTAGTCGAAGCTAGAAAATTGGTACTGTAAATTCTAACCTGCGCAAAAACAAACAATTTAATCAGGTTTTTTATTTCAGCTTTAGGCTCTATTATAGGATACAAATTATAGTGTTAATGACCTCAGCTTATCACTAATCAGCTATTTTTCGTTCACATGGATTTTAAATTCTACTATTGAAATTCATCATATTAATGTATGTTAATTATTTTAAAATAACACTATAAAGTTATTTAATAACATACTACTTTCAAACAAAAAGGGCTTCGCAAAATACTTCTGCCCGGGGCCTCGCAAAAGCTAAGTCAGCCCCTGCTGATGATGTTACTTGTTCCCAAGCGAGCTTCAATCCAGGACAGATAAATCTTCTCATGCATTTAACCTAATTTAATTAACATAATTTGATCTCCATGTCCATCAATGCCAGAAAAAATATCGTATTTAACTAATGATATACGGAAAATCCAGTAATACTACTGAGTGGTACCTTATCGGATGTAGAAGACAGACTCTACTACCTTGGTTTCACTGTAACGCGCAATATGTTACTTAATACGAAGATCAATATTCACATCGCCAAGGCGGCCACGATGGGAGGTTCCGTACAAGAGTTTGTGTTCGTAACATAGTGGGCGATGCATGGAAGGACAGGATTACAAATGAGAGATCCTTGCGAGAGTGGACACGGCCTAGCCTCATCGCCTTGCATAAAAGGCGGCGTCTATAGTGGTTGGAGTATGTGCATCGCATGACACTCGAGTGCCAGCCTAAGAACTTCACGGTATCCTTAGCTACCGGGCGACGTAGATCCTTTCGGAACATGGATGTTTGGAGAGGTACCTTCACCACATAGTAGGAAGCAAAGTACCACCACTGTGACGTATGTGCTGAGAAGAGGACCGGTCACGTGTTACAGGAGTGCCCAGCCTGGAAGGAGCAGCGCTGAGAGCTGATGGCTATCGTGGGGCATGATCTCTTACTTCCCGTCATGTTCCGTGGTATGGTGGACAGCGAGAGGTCGTGAGGTGCCGTCTTTGCATTCTGCGAGGACCTGATCACCCGGAAGGAAGCTGCGGAGAGAAAAAGGGAGGCAACTGCCACCTTACAAATCTGCAAGCGAGAACCAGGGCGTAGGAGGCTGGCCTATGCGCGCAATCTTCTCCTGATACCGGGTCCGTAGTAGAAGATGTGGAGAGAAGCTGCCAAAAGATACGGTGTAGTTATGGGAACGCATCAAGAAAGTCATCATCAGTTAATGATCTTTTTTCGATTTGTCTGACTTGACAATAACTAACTTGAGGTTACCGAAAAGAGAAACAAGCGGTATGAACGTGACAACTATCCACCTTGTCCTTTTGACACAGTTTTCATCTATCCTATATCCATGTTACGTTGTTTTGTTTGAATGTTGTTGTTCCTATTTTTTGTTTGTTGTTTATTCTAAAATGACACGGAGGATGAAGACAGATTGGCTTTTTTTATTATTTCCTATGACTGAAATACATATTTTGAAAATGTCACAAAATTATAAATTCATGATATGTATTGTACTGATTAACACAAAAAAAAATCTATAATTCTATCAATTCCAGCAAATTAAAATAAAATAATGACATTAGATGACTATGTTTATTAGTCGAATCACTCATGGTACAACACTATTTTTACATGGCGATAAGTTGGGAACCCAACATATGTTATTTTAGTCTTCCAAATTAAAACTCAGAGTATAGATCAATATTCGGAAATAGAACAGGATCAACCCTTCACCACTAATTGCCTTAACTGTTTTATAGACCAAAACAAGGAGTGATGCTCTCGTCATAGCCACGGAATGTAATGAGTGGCTTTTTTTCTGATAAGTTCTTAATAATTTGTCTTTGAAACAGCTTAACGTAACGATAATCACGGATAAGGTGTTTATGCTAACCATGTTCGAACTTCCTATTTGACAAATACGCCTGAACAGTTAAAACTTTGAAAATCATAAATAGTCGAAGTATGGATCCAGGCCTCAGATAACCCACGATAAATACCGCAAATAATAGGATTGAGATCTATTATCAAAACTGGGACAAGAACAACACTCTATTACCCATGACTTTAGCTGGTTTATAGGCTGAAACACTGGAAGATGCCCTCGTCATAGCCGCAAATTTTCGTGAACAATTTTATCCCCGAACAGTTGATTATAATTTTCCCCTGTCCAACGTGATGTTTGTGTCAACCGTGTTGGAACATTCCCACCTATTAAATTAATATTCCTAAATTGACGAAAATTTGAAAATCAAATTGTGGATGAAGTATCGGTCCAAGTCACAGATAACCCCCAATCGCGTATAATAGAGTGACGTGACACAGTCATCTGTGCAGTATTCTGTAATATTTACAACGTATTACTGCTTCTGTTGTTGTGACGCGATAAAACCGCCAATTACATTGTATTTCCTCACTCACTCGCTCGCTCACTAAGTGGGTAATCCAAGGTTCAATTACAAGTACAAATTTAATACCAAATTAAAAAGGATTACGGAACGGACTTAAATATTAATTGTAAATACAACCAAGGAGTTAGTTAAAACGCTAATATCGACAATTATGTAGCCTATTCTCGCCTCTCATTTTTTTTGGTTTTTATTTTATTATTGTTTCTTTTTTATATTATTAATTTTATTTTTTTGGATTTTTAAGCTATAGGTGTTTAAATTTTTTTCTCGCCTAGCTGGAACGTATATATGTATATAGAAATAGAATAGAATATATATCAAAATAAATATAATTATATAATACACACATATATAACGTAATAAATTATATAACATAAATATACTGTAAATAAACAGATAAGGCCCGGCCAGACGGAAGCCCTCAGCAGGGGAGACCAAACGGCTGAGGGTTAGTGACAGTGACAATACAAGCGGTATCGGGGAGCACCGCTTTCTGCATCTGAGCCAGAGGCAGTCCACCACAGAGTCGCAGCCGCCTCTGGTGTTGTAAGAGGCTGACTGGGATTAATCTGTTTGCAGATACGACTGTAGGAATAATTTCGGTCGACGCCCAACCCCACATGTCGGTCACCTCGTGAGAGAGCTCCTGATGAAAAATTCTCTCCACTAGGTTGTGCCTGTGCAAGAGTTAGAAGTTACTCAATGTTAGAAGGCGCCGAACAATCGGAGATAACTGAGACATGCTCGACAAATGTCAAGTTGGTCTTAATAAGCTGATCTTGTACAGCACAGGCAAAACCCTCGGTTTCTCCAAAGACGTCACCAAATCGCAGCCAGGTGGTATCTACGAAGGGCTCATGAAGAGCCTTGTAGAATCGCTCGTTGAGCTCCTTTTCTTTAGTTACGGTCTCACGGTCTGAATGCTCAGATGCTGCTGTGCTGCCGGGTCCTGCCATTGCTCATTGGCTAAGGATAGAAGGGTCAGTCCTTTGTCACTCTGAATGACGACTGCGTAGAATGCCTCATCCGATTCCGTCAATATGTACCTACGGAGACTGGACATATAACGATTATGCATAGTGAGGGCGATTAATAAGCCCTCCCACCACGCTTCCGTGGTAAGTACAGCCTCATTACTGACGACCTCGAATGATGCATCCTGTGTGACGTCATAATGGTGTGGACTTTTTTGTCCAGGGCATACAGTTTGGTTTGAGTCTATCTGAGTATGCCAAAGGTATATGGTACAAAGACGGCCATAACTCAACCGTTAAAAGTAAAGTACCAGCCTATTTTCAAATTGTCCCACTGCTGTGCTAAGGCCTCCTCTAGATAGAGGGTATAGGGAGTAGTCCGCCACACGGCCCCAGTGCGGATTGGCGAACTTCACATATTAGATATGCAGGTTTCCTTACGATGTTTTCCTTCACCGCTGAGAACGTGGTAAATCAGCACTTAAAATTGCAGTTAAGAAAATGACAAGTTCATTGGTTCCAGCACCGGGGTTGGATCTCAGGTTCGCCTCGAGTATACACAATTAAAGGCGAGCGCCCGGACGCTGAGCTACCACGGCTCTAGAACAATGATAGGAGCAAAAGAATATGTAGCAAATATTTTTTTATAGTTTCGTTGGCCAACCTTTCTCCAGTAGGTATAGTATAGTAAATTAGCAAGCACCAAAAATCAAACTACGGCTTTATCAAAACTTTAGTTGGGAAATACTCAAGTACAGGCCAAATATGTCAAAAATCCCTTTCAATTAATGCATTTTAACCAACTTCAAAAAAGGAGGAGATTATATGTTCGACGGGCATGTTTTTTTATGTCTTCTGTTAATCGATTTCTCCGTCATTTGTGAACCGATTTTAAAAATTCTTTTTTTTTTGTTGGAAAGGAATTATCCTAAGGGTGGTCCTATTAAATTTTTATATATATAATAATAAATCGGTTAAGTGGTTTGTTTTTTAAATCAATAATATAACGGAAAAAATATGTCACGAAAGTGCACTTTTAAGGCGTTTTTTGAAGTCGGTTTTTTGTAGTTTTGTGTCAAAATGATAATTATAATCCTTAACGTGATCCTAATATGTACTAATTATATGTATAATTATTTATCATATATATGATACATAATATATAAATACAAATAAATGAAGTGATGAGACTTTCCCTCCTAAGCAACAGGGTAAAACTCGATTGAACAAGTACCAGGACCTCATACAACTCGAAGAGGAATTTTATAAGAAACTCTTTTAAGTTTAGCAACGCAATTAAACTCCTACGGGCGTCCGATTTAATCTATTTTCTTGCCATATTTTATTAGTAAGACAGGCAAAGCAAAAGTTATTATATATATAGCAGAAACAGCAAATCGTCTTGCGAATACTTGCCGTTCTCCAGGCGCAATAACTTTTAACGGCACGGAAATAACGACTGCAGCAGTTGCTAGATCTCAGCCAACCGAAATACAATGATGTATCATGGGTGTGACGTGGAGTTCAGGGACCGGTGCAATGAACCGATATATTACTATTCCTATGTTAGTACAAGCAAATATCTTCAGATCTATATCAGTTGCTTTTGGATAGTTAAACGTATGTATATTTTGCCACAATTTCACTTATTCTATATATTTTCCACGGAACCTTGTCTACCTAATGATTCTGGCGTCTGAATATTATCTCCTTAGACAAAGTATGTCTTCAATGCGGATAGTAATTTCTTAACATCAGGTGCGCCTACTTGCAGCGTTATAAAAACAATTTGAACATAGCCATGTGTTTTTGGGGCCCCGTCAAAGAAAAAAATTATTAATAAATGACAATGATATGTCATTGTAATGTGACACGTATGGTAG
>DWHK01000518.1:0-13675 GCA_018247855.1 Graphium androcles | reverse complement strand
CCGACTAGTCGGCTTCTTTACAACCGACTGATCGGCTAGTCGGCTAGTCGGCCAAAGTCACAATCGGCACATCTCTAGTTTTTTTCATTAAATAGTATTTTTTGATACATTATTTAGTCGAAATTTACGTTAAAAATCCACATAAACTTGACTAAATAGCAGTTCACTTAATTGATAGACCACACTCGTCGCAGTGAACTAGTTGATAAAGAATGTAATTAGTCTAAAATTTACATCGAAAAAGTAGTTTAAAAACGGTCTGTTCATTCAACGCCCACCCTTTGTTATTTCATGTTCTAAGAGATCTTTACGGGACGAAAATAAAATTTCTATTATTAAAATATATGAAAATATTTTTAGAGACTCAATTTCAATATAAATAGTTCATTATTTCATTGTGCTGTAGGTTTCTTTTTTTTTAGAAAGTAACTAAACTTTAAAGTTTGCCATCCAGCAACTGTCGCCATTTCTGTATATATAGAATATAAAGATACTTAAAACGGTCCAATAGGCATTTTAAATCTCTAGGTCCATTGTTGTTGCTAAAACTAATTCTATTATTAGTTAGTTTGTTTATGATATTTAGTTAATGTTAAAATAAATTTTAGTCATTTCAAGTAGTTGGAATACTTACTATTTACTACTTAATCATGCAATCAATAAATTAGAATTTTATTGAAAATTTCCATATTAATGTGAATCACAAATTTCCATAAAATTATTACTCTGCTAGTACAAATTGAATGTTAAGGTTGTGCCTTCATAATAGAATCGAATCAAAGAATTTTTAGTAGCGTGTAAACTCTAGTGACGTAAGCTTTTCCTTTTCGTTCGAATATATTTTGTTTGTGTATAAATATATAGTTTAATTAAAAATTTGACATGCTTATAACGCTATAATTTGAAAATCTATTGTAATTCATTATTGAATTAATTGTACAGATATATTTAACGAATCCATGGATAAACCTCAAGTGATGTGAGTGTCTGGTCGATAATGAGAATGATATTTAATACGTTCATTTATATATTTTTTTATAATATGATATGATTTTATATACAATGTAATTAATCAATACGAGGTTTGCTTTTGTATGCATTTATTTTTTCCGAGCTATATACAATACACAAGACTGATAAGGCTAGCTTCTGTTCATATTTTGTGAGTATGATTTTATGTGCGAAATAAAATGTTCTGTTTTATTTTTATTGTTTCTTTTATTTTTTTTTATACAATAGCAACAAGGCTTCTTTTTCACCTGGTAACACAGTGCTTAAGAAAGCGCGTAATTTCAACCGCATAGCCTGTAGATCTGTAGATTTTTTTTAGTTTTGATGCAATATTAGCAGGCAAGATGGATACCTCTACATGACCTAAATTTAATACTTTTTTGTTTTTTTATCATTCAGAGTATTCAAAGAGTGGTGGCACTGGTCATCCTTAGAATCCTTTGCCTTTAGTTTTGGCATGTTTTTGGAAAACGTTTACTCGGTTGGTTTCCGTATTAGTTTTTGTAGTTATTAATTAGTATTAGAGTGTAATTGATTGACCTGCCAATAATATAGTAAAACATGCATAATCGTCAAATCCTGCATGTTGATAAATTCGAGCAGAAGCCGGCTCAAAATTTACATTATTTTTCAAATTATGTCACAATTACTAGTTATTGATACTAGTCCTGATATATAATAAAGTTGGACTAACTATAACAATTTTAAACAAAATAAAAATATTTAGTTATCAATAGTCATCAGAAATCCTGAAACTAAATCTTTTATGTTTTTTGTAAGAGAAATTTAAGCTTTATTTTCAAAATTTTCACTCTTCCTATCTCGCACACTCTCTCAGTCTGTGAAATTATTTTTCGAAACCGCTTCTGTCATTTTCGTTACACTTTGCCTATATCATCTGTGATTTTGATAGTTAATTGTATACAAGCACTAATAGAAATTTATCCTAAATAATTATTAGTTTGTTTTACTATAAAAATAAGTCTAAATGCTTTACAAAATAGAAAAAGGGATCAGACAGAAGTGATTTCGAACTTTTGGCTACATCTAACCGTACTGTGTACAATTTTTTTTCTTTTTTTTTTCAAAATTCAATCCTTCGATTCGATTAGGGCGTATTCAGAACAAGGTTTTATTACTATTTTAGCGCGCAGGGGGATCAAGAGACTGAGAGGTGGAGACTTTGTCCCAGAAGGGCACGGACCGCCCCGCAAATAGTATAAGGAAATTGCACACAATAATTACAAATTATCAGTTTTTTTTTTCTATTATAATATTTTCTACAACGTTTTTCTTAATAAATTTTGTTTGGACCAATACATGCTTTTCATTCATTGGCGCCAAAATCACCGTGTCCGGTGTCGCGGTATCAGAATTTAAGTCATTCACTTCTTTTTTAAATTGGACGTTAAGACGACCCAGTGTCCTTCTGCATGCTAACTCACTTAGCCATTACGTAGCTTTGTAAAGTTTTGATAGTATAGCGGAGATATTGTAACATAGATAGATATAGACATCTAGTGAAACAGCATCACTTTGAAAGCATTTGAATTACATAAGCTTTGAACTTGCTAGATTTTAAATAAAGTAGCAGGTGTAGATTTACTTAATGTTCAAGAAATAATTCTAATTCATTATTGTTGGCTTAATTACCTAAATCTTTTTCACACTTGATCATTTAAAATTGTAATGACAAAACGATCCTACTATTACAAGCCTAAATTTAATTTTAACTTAATACACAAACTGCCATGATTTTATTAAGGCTGAGCACAAATTGTGTAATAATATTATTTATATACCATCAGAATATTGAATTGAATTTAATAGCCTAAAATTATTCAATTTCCAATCATAGTCAAAGGAAATTAACTAATTTGCTTATTGCTTAAATGCTTTGCTACCAGTAGGGTAATAACAATTAAACTAAAATATACTTTGATTAAATGTTAGAAAGAAATTTAAGAAACAGAAGTAAGATGAGATGAAATGATCACTATATGTATAAAATACGGTCATAAAAATTTGGACAATTTAAATCTGGCTTTGTTTTATAAACTTTTGTATTGCTAACATAATGAAAAAGCTTCGCTTTCTTAAATGGCCAATCTCATAAAACGTATTAATGTTGAATGCTTCCTAAAATGGTAATTTACATAATGTACAATACACTTTGAAATTCTTGCATCGGCTACAAACCACAAAACAGCTTTCCATTATTTTACGTCGACACGATTTTGAACACATCGTCAAGTTTTAGGAACGTGTCCATTATTAATGTTGTAATTTTTTTATAAATTTCTTCTCTTATTTAAATATTTTATGCTCGTTACAGACTTTAATATATCAAGGTATCACAATAAAAGATTGGTCGAGTTCTGTAACACCAGTAATAGATATTGTATTTTTTTATCAAGATTACTTTTATTGATCTTAAAAAGTGTTCTTTCCGCCAAATATGTAACGCACAATATTGTTATAACTTTTTGCGATCAATATTCTTTTGTTTTATATGTAAAAAAAAGTAATTGATTTGCACTTTCTAGAACTACATACTTTACATAAACTTAAGAACTAATAGACGCGTCCATAATTCAATAACTAATTCATACCATTAGATAGAATATAGCTACGAGCAATCTCACGCTTTCACTAAAAGCATTCACGATACACCAACTTACAATAACCGGACTGGTTCTCCCTGATAGAAGTGTTTCTAATGCTAAAACCTGTAGCTATGGCGACGGCATCGTATACCCACTGCCGCAGCCCGAGGAAGACACCGAATCGCTGCTAAGTTCGGAGCGGTGGGACCGCTGGGGAGAGCGGGCGCGGCCCTTCGACGAGCGGGAGAGCTCATCTTACGACGAACTATGAGTGTAACTTTCGCCACAACCGCTCCGTTGGTAATGTGGCTAAGAATAAAGGCAACATTGGGAAACTCATTTTCGTTGGTGGCTAGACTATGCTAGGTACTAGATGTATTGTCTAAAAGAATGTATATGTCTAAAAGGTTGCAGCTAGAAGCCATTTTTAAAGGATGGTAGACAGAGGTGCGGAATACGGGTGTTAATTATGCCTTAGGGCATCACTCCTACAGGAAATCGGTATATAACAGGAGTGGTCAGATTTTTCATGTTATAAATATATTGTGATCGACTCATTGCGATAAGAATCGTAGTCGAAGCTTAGCATTGGAATTGTGGCTATATAAGTTAAATATGTAAACTAAATGCTTAGGGTCCTGAAGATCTAAATCTATTCTACTTATAGTGTTGTATAATCTGTTTTAACATTCTTCTATACGCTTATAGAGGGTAAAAGGAAGGAGAATCATCTTGTATGGGGGACTAGTTGAAAAAGTGTCCATCTGTAAACAGCAAATTATTTTTCGAAGACTCACCGAAATAGCGCTAGTGTAGAAAAAGAAAGTTTACTTTTTATAAACTTTTGTTGATACATTTTTGCTATTTTAATGACTTTAGTCGTTAATACAAAGAGAAAAAATATACAAACAATGGGAAAGCTTTGTTTAGTTAAAAGTTAAAAAATTAAATTATTCTACTCTCATAATTTGTAGCGGTGTTTTAAAAATCTTTCCACTTGCTGCTATGGCGCCAACTTAATTGGCTTCCTTTGCACGGACACTTTTTAATGCATTGAGATGGTCCTCCTTACTTCTGTACGATGTTTGGTCGATCACATTTTTGTTAATGGCCAGCCTGTTGTATATCGCCCAATGGAAATGCGTGTTGCCATGCAAGATTGTCGCCCGCGAATCAATGTAGCTTTTGACTCCTATTGATACGCTTGTAGTTTCACGTCGTTCCGATCGGCCGATTGGAACACACGTGTGCTGTCATTGTCTCCGAAAACTTTTCTGAAATTATTCCAGAGATTCCATTACTGTAAATATCTCATTCAATTAATCTTTGTATTGACTTATTGTGACCAACGATGGCCATGGTATATATAATGATATGTTAGAAACTACATAGCTATAGTATTACCTATTATAATACAATGGCTAAATAACCATAATTCCATATTTCCCTAAAAATAAAATAAGTTTAGATAAAATTGACGAGGTCTCATATTTGAATTGAATGTGTAAAAAGTTGTAGGTAACTCTTGAATATGCTAATGTTTTAGTATGTTAAATATAAGACATTTAAATCTTAATTAATTCATTTTAGTTATTATCGTATATTTATATTACAATTTACGGCTATTAAATATTTCAATATTAATCGAAAATAATAAATTTTAATCAATAACGTACATATATCTCTTACGTATTATAGAGGATAGGTATACTACAATATTAAGTAATAATGAAAGAGTAGCATTATCTAGAATGCAGAAAATGTCATTAACCTGTTGTGTGTAAAAATTGAATGATATATTGCTTTTAAGGATTTATATATGTGGGATGATAAAATATATAACATTCCGTAAATATTGAAATTTAATAATTTAAAAATTATTTATATACGTTTTAATATAAAAACAATGTGCTTTATAAACAAAACTATGAGAAGACTGTGACAAAAATTAATTGGTAACGTTAAATCAGAAGTCAATAAATAATGAGTTACTGTAAACTAGTATTAATTACTGGTTTACATATAATGTTACGTAAATACAGACGGTATTTAATATTTTTTTCTCGCTTCCCTCCGCAAGTCGTGGTGCGAGTAGTATCGTAAACGTTTTAAATATTGATAATAATAGTCTTCTACTTTCTACGTATTATTATAAATACTTTTAAAGATTTTAAGTTATAAAAAAATAACACCAAATTAGATGTAATATATACAATAATGATATCCGGATAAGGTTTATTGTATTAAAATAGTAAAACGACTGTTAATGTTTGACACAGCCGTAACAATCAAATATTTTTTTTTTAATTTTATTTATAAATAACTCATTTTTACAATGGCAATTATATCTCAATAGTTAAGTACAATTGATTTTAAAATTTTGGTATCATTACCTGTTCTCCTTGAATTTTTCCAACTTTAAAATGTACGTAAGCTTAAAACATAACGTAAGGTGCTTTAGGGGATTATTTGTATAATTTAAAACAAGTCAACCTAGTCAATATTGTTACGTAGACGGGAGCTATAAACTTGTTGTTGCAAACACGTTTTTATATATTTCAGCGATCGTTTTGTTAATATGATTTTTGTCATATCGTAGTAAATGTGTTTAGCTCGTGTCAAACTTTATGGCAGTTCAAATTCGACCCGGACAGCAGACTTTGGACAATGGTATTGGTATATACGGCCCCTTAGAGTATAAATATGTAGCCATAGAGTGCTAACGTCGCTTGTCGCCCACGGTTCACACCTGTGCCTACGGTAACAGCTCGCTCACCCGCGCTCTATAGGTACTTATGTATCTCTCTCTCTTAGTATGGCCCCGATTGATGTGGTGGCTACTGGCTGAACATTGAACTTTCGGATATGAGTGCATCATTTGAACTTATGTTTGTTGAACTTGTTTAGAAAATATTCTACTTTAAAATTAGGACAAATTTTCTTCGTCCTATTTCTTACCACAAGTTTTTTAGTACATATTTATACTTTTAAATTTATAATACGGATGTTTCGAAGTGTTTGCACTATCATTATTAAGCCAAAACCCCATAAAACCCTATTGAAAGTTTCGGTCGATTAGCCGCAACTAAGACAGTTTCCCGCCATGGGTCACACTAGCCGGTTACTCGGATATTTCCTATATATCTCCAAAGTGCGTTCCACTAGGCGCTCAGACCGTTCATGTGTCTGAGCGCCTAGTGGAACGCACCTGAGCTGGGCCACAAGACGTAGTGTTCATGGCGAGTATGACAATACTGACAAATGTTACTTCTTTGCCGTGGAGATCGAGCAGGGAACCATTAAAGTATAGGTCATGCTTATACCACGCCTATATTCACGCTACACTGAACGGATATAAAGTTTGACAATAGCTATAAATTTTATAATATACAAATGTATGTGATACAAATCATTGTGGAAGCTTTTTAAGACGAATGGTTTATATATTTATGGATTAAATTTGTTTTTATATAACAATCTAAAATTTTAAGAACAATTTAGTTTATAATTCCACAAAGCATTTATTACATAATAATTTTATCATAATTCCTTATTTAAAATTGTTCATTTTAAATGACAGTATCAGAAATGTGTGATATTCATAATGTTGTACATTTTGTTTGTATTTTTATATACCTGAGTTTTTTTAATGTGTATTTATAGATTTTTCCAGGTGTGGATTCATAGCAAGATATATAATAATGTGTGTTACGATAAATGATTTTGTAATTTAGGTACAATGGGATGATGTATGAAAATTAAATGGAACATCACAATTTTGTTTCAATTAGTCAACATATATTCTTCTTCTATATAAATTTTCACGCTCGATCGAATATTACCAACTCCTGCTAAATACAATAAAAACTAGATTAATCGGACTAACTGTTGTTGTTGGATTTTGTGCATATGTATTAGTAATGTTATGTGATAATTTAAAAAAAATACATATCAACGAAAATCAATGTTTATTGAGAGATACATTTTCTAACATGTATGGACACATTATTTGCATAAATTCGACTTGCAGATATTTAATATACAATGTTCGGAACCTTTATAGTTTCTTACCTTCCAAACGGTTAGTGCTTATATGATGAAACTTTGCACGGATATGTGTATTTATGTAAAGTATGGATGATGATCTTTGAAGGAAAACTATAACGGCTTAGATAACTTTGTTAGTTCAGGAGTTATAGAGGCTTTTGTGTGGTAGGTACGGAACCCTCAGCACGCGTGTAACACTCGCACTTGGCCGTTTTTTTTTTTCATATATCGTGTCAATAATTTAAAAGATACTGAGACTACTGACACTGTATTGTCTATGTGATTAATCTTTCTCTTAGTAATTCAATATCGGTCAATTCCAACTAAAGCTTTTGATCTCTAGATATTTGTTACACAATCCATGAAATTATTATGAGCGTTGTCATACCTATAGGCTTAATTGTCCTTTTTTGGCGCGGGTTTGTATTAAATGAATATTACTTTATTTTAGTAAAATAAATATAAGTAAAACCAATTAAGTTTGAGAAAAAATGTTTATTTAAAAATTATACGTAAAAATTGGTGGGTCACAACATGGCAATTAATTAAAATCACAGACGATAATCTATTATGAATAATATCAGAATCACAAAATCAACAGAATTTTGGTTAATATTAGGAATATAAAGATTATAATATCAAATCAGAGACAGTACTAAGAGATAGTACATTTTGCATTTTTTATTCAGGATGTATTAGGAATCCTCTACATATTTAGTTATGATTAAAAAGTAATAGCCAAGCCAATTCTATAATACTCAAAACGGCAAACGACTTGATGTAGATATGTAATCTTAATGTTAACTTACAAATACTTGTGTATTAACACAAATGCAACATGCAAGAGTCAGACTCCGTAAGAATATTTGAAAAATATGAATGCAAAATCATAATAACAGATCGTCGGTTACAATATACCGAAAAAACTTAAAAAAAAATTATATATAAAGAACGATTATAGGATAATAACGTTAACAATTTCGTCAAATGCTTAAAGATGACAAAAGCTGCCTTAAAGCATTCGCATCGCCTTCCTTCTTGAAAATGTCTCTGAAAGCCCTGGCACAAGTGGCTTCTTTCTCCAAATTTCTTGATATAAGCTGAGCCCTTTTCGTGATATCCCTTGGTATCCCTGCTAAGCGTGCTGCATTGAATCCATAAGACTTGGGACAGGCTCCTGGTGTCAATTTGTACAGGAAGGTTATCGTTTCTTCGGGTATGTCATCTTCAGTATCAACGGAAGATTCCTCCGTTTCTACCATACAGGCCTGTGGAACAAGTAAAGAAGAACAAATAATTTCTCAAACAATGCAGAGAGGACGTCACACTTAAGAGTTAGACATTTTCGTTTTGTTTTCCGATTTCTTACACAAGTCAATACCTTGTCATAACTGTATCGAGATAGATAAGACACAGAAAGGTATTTTTACTGCTATAAAAACAGCAATATCACCGTTTGTACATTACCTTTAACTTTAATAAAAAACAATCAAACAATTGCTTCACAATTACAACGACTGAATGCTGATTACCAAGCAAGGCATTGTGATTTTAATTGGAGTATTGAGAATTTATCACCGGTTATGTCATTCACAAGTCACGAGACAAACACTAATTTATATATAGTCTATCCCAACCAAATCTATCTTACATGCAAACAAAAAACTCTTTGATTACACTAAATTGCAATATATAAGCAAAAACACCTATTTTCACAATACCTTATAACATTGCATATCTATATCTGATAATTTTGTTCCATTTTCATGGGCAGTTCTTTGTGTCAGTGACGAAGTTTGTTAATCTTTTCAAAAGTTTTGATTGAAACAGATTATACTTCAGCCTATTGTAATGCAATAGTTTTAGTTTCAAAATAAATAAGTTCTCTCAGAATTTATCCAATGTAGAGAAATGCAATAACGATTTGAAAGAAAAGCGTTTTACAATATTAGCATGGCACAAGAATAATTTGTTTCATATAGGTAAAGTAAAGGGTAAAAGTGAACAGATATCCAACTTCATTTTAAAGGGATGTGCCCTTTGATGGGGAGAAATGAATAGAGATTTTTGTTTGTTTTGAGCTGTGTAGAAGGAGATATGAACGGAAATCCGCCATTTTTACACACCAGACCCATTTACTATTTATGCCAGCTTAGTGTGAAGAAGTGGTACGTCCTTGATCGCACTAAGTGTGGCGAGAGCCTCTTCTAAACTACTCAGAGATGCGCCAAATGCGCAGACACAGGTGCACTCTCTTTCTCTACCCTCATAGTCTGATGGGACGGATATCCTACACGACCGGAAAGAGATTAGCAGGACCGATTTTATACATACCGACGCATGCATGCCTACGCTAGCCTATCTGAGAAGTAACACCAATAAGTAACTATCTCTCCGCGATTCGAACCCACGACTTCCAGTTTTGAAAGCCTAATTAATAAAGTAATTCGGCCAAGGAAGCGGTTAAAGATAGATACGTACCATATGGCCCAACATGAGGTTCGGCTCCTTAGCGAGGTATTTCACCAACGCGTGGTAGTGAGTACTGAATATGGACCTGCAGCGGCGGCCAGCCAATTCTACACAGACGGCGGAGGCGATCGCTGTTCCGTCGTACGTGGAGGTGCCGCGACCTGAAATCGATCGTTTTTCGTGGTATCAATGATTCCAATTGTTCTTTGATAAGGAAGAGCAATAGGATATAAATATTAATTTTTTTTCATTCATTCTTCTTTCTATATATGTTTGCTGGATAATGACGTAAAGGCGAGAGCGCATCTATAGATATGCTCTCTCGTCTTCACATCATTATACCGTGGTTTCATATGCAAAATTTGATTTTCCCAGCTTAAGGGCATGCAGTAAAAATTTTATTTACAAATATTATAAAATACAGTTTTTGGATGAAAGAGAGAAACATCTTCAGAAAGATGACTAGTGGATTTTTATAGAGAATAATTGTTATGTTTCCACATAGTTTACTTTATTAGAAACATTTATATACTTGCAATTTTTGAAAACATTTGTTATATTTGAACTATTTATATAGTGATTAGTAATAACATACTTTCGTTACCTAAACGAAGCAGACTCAGGCGATGCCAATCCAAAGTACAAACAAGATATAAAATTGACATATCGATCGCATTGAACGATCATTCATCCATTGTGTAATCCTGATTTATGAAAAAACATTTTTAATTTCAAGAAATAATTCAACATATCAATTTATATAACACTGTAAGTGCATTGGAAAAGATAATCCAAAGAAAAAAATCAATTTCAATTTTGTATCGATCGATTGACAAGACATCGATTTTTCATAAGATATAAAAAAAATTTTCCTCCAACTTAACAATTTCTACAAATATACTTACACAATCTATATCAGATTTTTTTTAGTAAGTTTTATTCTTGTAAGGTCTCAGTCTGAAATCCGCCAGTCTTTATGCATTTATATTACTATTTCACATACTTCCGTTAGTATTTCGAATAAAACTGTTTTTTTTATCAAATAATAATACATGATCCAAGAAGGCTAACTTTTAATATAAACATATTCCTTTCACCTTAATAAATGGACATCAGTAAATACAGTTTGGCATATTTTTAAATTCATCAAGACTTAACCATAAACTATGAGTTTATATACTTTTATGAATAAAACTCACCCAACTCATCTAGTAGTACCAACGAATTGATAGTCGCATGTTTCACGATGGAGGCCGTTTCATTCATTTCGACCAGGAAAGTGGATTGTCCGGACATAATGTCGTCCGAGGCACCGAGCCGGGTGAATATGCGATCCACCAGACTCAAGCTGCACTCCTGCGCTAGCACGTAACTGCCCTGAAAACACGGAATGGTACATTTTATAAGAACGATACACAACAGCGCCATCTACAGGGTCCAATTGTAGATCTTAAACATTCGTTGCCCCAATACATAAAATTTTATCTAAATTGGCCCATCGTTTTAATTGTTCAGTGGTACACAAAATAAAGAAAAGAGAAATTATATATAAATTATATACTCATAAAATAAAAGGTAAAGATTTTGTTTGTTTAAACGGGTTAATATCTGGAAGTCGGAATTAATTTCTTTCCCAAATTATTTTATTTTGCTATCTTACATTACGACCTTTAAGAGCGGAGAGGTGATGATAAGGTGTGGGTGAAACCGCGGCGAACAGCTAGTAAAGATAACAAAAGCTGATGTCTTTTTGTTTAAGCGCTATAATTTATGGGAGAACTGGAATTAAAAAATATAAATATTGGGCAATGCTGGGTTACCCGATCGATTGGAAAGTAAGATAATTCAAGTCAAATTTGTGCCAGATTTCTCTCCCTTGTAATTAACATTTGGCCGTGTTCTTTTTTATGGAAAGGATGACAAATGAGCAGACGGTTCACCTTATGTAAGCGGTGTAAGCGATCCCATTGCCTAGGGACACACGTCGCCAGTCTTGCAAATTGGATAAAATAGGTTAAATGGTAGGAATATAATCCTAACCCTGATTATATTAAGGATTTGGAGGGGAAAGGAATGGGAAAAGAAGATGGTAGGATTGGTCATTCGGCAATTGAACCGGCAAGCGGGCAAGCGCGGCCTTAGAAGTGCAGGAAGAGTTGTGAAAAGATGTTATGCTGCCACCATTATCACTTAGAAGGGTCTATGCGAGTGCGGCACCATGGCCGCTGCGTCTACTAACGGTTTCACCCAACACAAGGAGAGCGGCCGATGAAATACAGACTCTTCTTCTCTTGCACTTCCTCCCTTGGTTGTAAAGGATGAGAGACAGCGACTGCAAGTTGCTTACTAACGCCAACCTAGACTGGCCAGGAGCAATGCTGGCGTAGCACCATCAACGCGTCCCCCGCAATACTTCCCACGAGTCCTTCGGGGCCTTCCTAGACGTGTCTTGTATGCGCTTCTAGACGTAAAACTCCGTGTGGAGAGACTGACCAGGTGCGCCAGCACGGCGAGCAGCCCCAGCTGCCGCATGAGCGTGGACTTGCCGCCCATGTTGGGCCCCGTCAGCAGCAGCAGACTCCCTTCGGACCCCAGCGCCGTGTCGTTGGGCACGAACGCATCCTCGATCGGGATGCACGGATGGCGGCCCTGCGCTATCTTTATGTACGGCTGAAAACATACGTTTCTCTTATAATATTTCTGAGATTTACGCCAATATTTCACATTTTTTATCAAGCAACTTCATGGATTTTATCGCGGCTTATTTTTAAATTTTATCACCTGACGTTTCGAATACTTTACAGCATTCATGGTCACGGGTACGACTGAGGTGTTTAACGTCCTGAAGTCATTTGTTGATCCGGTCTACATTCAGCTTTGAAAATTAATTTTGGTCAGATCCACGCAGTTTTTTAATTTAAAATACGTTTCTCTATTTAAACAAATTCTTTGAACACGACACAGCAAACATTCAAAAGATATTATAACTACGAAAGTTCGTAAGGTAGCTGAAGTTTCACAAAAAAAAACACCCAGTGAATGATTTTTTATTTAAATTAACAGTAACGTAACATATATAAAAAATACGGGCAATATGATGAACTAAAGGTTTAATGTATTTTGCATTAAGGTCTTTCAAATTGCCCCAAACGAAGTTGAGGACGTTTGTGAAAATAAAGTAGTAAGTAGTAATATTTAATGATCATAGGCACAAAATGTAAAAACGTTCGTGTTATAATCGAACAATAATATGAAGAAGCCGTAACTTATATATGTTAATCCATCACCAATATTAGGGACTTATACACGAAACTTACAGAATTTGACACAGAAATAGTATAAAATTTGATCAAAATATCTTTTAAAAAGTCTGATTAATCAAGCTGACATATCTACAACGTATTAATCATCACGCAGACTAATCCATTTTGTTCAAAAATTCACTTTGCAGTAATATATGTATAGTAAAGTAGTAAAGTAACAGCCTATTTTCAAATTGTCCCACTGCTGGGCTAAGGCCTCCTCTAGACAGAGGGCAT